>ML804693.1:534820-584733 GCA_009831015.1 Picea engelmannii
GCCATTAGTTGTAATTATACCTCCTAGTCTCCTATATATACCAAGGAGACATTTTCATTTTGAATCATCTTGTACTTGAACATTTACGTGGGGTAAAAGGAGGTTTCCCCCTCGAAGAGGCTTATTATCTGAAATTATCTCTTTTTCAAGGCATTGAGTAATTTTCCTGAGGTTTTTCTATGCTATATTGATGTTTGGTTCTTAACAGTTTCCCTAACCCACCACCTAGTAGAGATGAATGGAAAAGTAGCCTTCCTAGATTCTGAGGAAAAGGGTGGGAAGCACTAGCTGAGCATTTGCTAGACTTTCATGAATTTATTCATCGAATTCATATCGTTCATGAAGATATTCAGATTAATCTTTTCAAGTATTAATTACAGGGGATTTATCATGATTGGTGTCGATATCTTCCCGTTGCAAGCATCAACTCTTTGACTAGTTTTCATGCATCTTTCAATTTGTTTTATAAAGATTATTTTCCAACTGAGTGTCTTTATGAAAACTATTGTGATGAGTTTTCTTTGTTTTATAAAGACTCTACATGTCACAAAGATCAGTTTTGTGATGAAGTTGTTATTGTGGAAGGAAGCATTTTCCATGAAGAGCATGAGGTGTTGAATGATATTCATTATGACAAAGATAACATAGAAACGTCTGGCATCATATCAGATGTGTCTGTTGTTTTAAGCATTCATGAATATCAACATGTCTCTTATGAATATCCCAATATCGAAGAGCAAGTGTATTCTGGAGAATATTTTTTTCATGACTATGAAGTTGAGATAGATGAAAAGATAGCAGCAAAAGCTAGGGAAGGTTCCTCTATGTTTTTTCCTAGTTTTTCAGAGTCAAAGGCAGAGTTTGTTTTCTTCTCTTATAAAGGAAATGCAGAGGATATTCCTGCCCTGGAAACTGTAAGTGAGAAAATATCATCTGGGATTAGCCAACCTACATCTGTCCTCCACTGACTTGTATACTCTTATAACATCAAATGACGGGTGAGCAACAATGAAGTACATAAGGTAATTTCTTACCAGTCAAGATTTCCTAATCATAAAGTTTCAGACCATGTGGGGTTATCTATGGAACTATGTTTTCCAAAAGAATTGGAGCCTGCACAATTGTTCATATTATCATCATTCAGAGGTATTTCCAGTGTTCCAATACATGTTTTATTTATGCTTTCACACTTCCCTTACCTTTTATGGATTATTTTCAGTAAAGAGAACAATTATATTACCGAACAGTCTGGGTGGTTATGGTGGAAGTTTTCTTTCACCTAATGCTTTGTAAAAATCAGTTAGCCTAGGACTGTACATAAATAATCTCTTTCTGAAGCCCATGTATTTTCTTTTGTTTAGAGTAATTATCAGCCTGTAATCCTCAACAGGACATTTTTTGAGCATGACTCCATAACCCAACAGCTAAGGCACTGTAACTACTTGTTATTTGTAGCTCGCAGGGAGCATGCCATCCCCTATGGAGCCAAATGATATTACACAAACTTGTTAGAGTCATGTGGGGTTTTGGTTTCTACCTAAGTCTATGTTTTGCCTACTCTCTCTACTTTCGCAGACCAATTATTAAGTTTTTTCCCCTTCGTCTTGTAAAACCGCTTTTGTTTTCCCCCCTCTGTGTTTAAAGTGCCATGGACTCCCTATTTTCCAAGCCCCTATCCATTCGTCCAAGTATTTGTTTACACAGGCTACATCCACAGGCTAAAAGCACGACACTTAGAGTAGTATGTTCTAGACTTGAATCAAGCAAGCAAACAAGTTTATCTTTCAACAGTGGAGAACCAATTAGGCAAATCAAATCGACAACGCGCGGGTATTCGGAAACCCAAAGTTTCTCAAAGATTAGCATCGAAGAAAAGGCCTGAGATCAAGGTCGAGAAAATATTAAATATGGGTCATAGATCTCATTAGGAGAGATCAACGATGGAAAATTATCAGGAGAATTGGTAGTTCGAAACAATGTTAAATTTAATCATCAAAGGTCCAAAGTCCTAAAGCTTGAAATAAGTGAGAGTCATTTGATCTTAAGGGGAAAGGTGGTAGTGGATCCGAAGGTTTACGGGAATGAGCTTCAGGAGTGTTGAAATGAGAAGTGTCGAAGACGTCGAAGTGCCGAGGTCTCGGAGTCCTGAAGCATGAAGTGAGAAGTAAAGTTGGACCATCTGATCCAGAAGGGCACATGGGCAATTTTTCTTGTAAAGCACATAAGTATTCATGTCTCACATATGACATAATGAGGTCTTCACAACCTGATAGAGAGGGTGTCAACTGAATTCTTTGAAGGTAGTGATCTGATCACATTCCTGGTAGTTGCAGCAGTTTTGAATATATATACTCAGTTTTGATATTTTGTAAAGGTCGAATGGTTGATCTACGCTCCCTGCTATTGTAATATTTTTATGAACAACACTGGTTCTCTGGTTATGTATTTGTTTTTTGAGACATCTTGGTTAATCTAAGTTAGCTTTCTTGCTCCATCTTATTTGCCTCTGATACTGAGAGAGTTCATGAATGATTGTTTCACATGAATTGTTGTAACTGTATTATGATGAATGTTTGATTATAGTGTTGTTATAATTTATTTCAATTTCCTTGAGATTTGAATTCAAGAGGATCTTGCGTTTAAGTTTTTCCTCCTTACATTGCTGGAAGACCTGATGTCCACAACAAACCTCTACACTCTCCTCACCAAAGTCTTCCCTCTATTCACCCTTACTCCAACTTACTGACTGAAGTTGATTACAGACCTCAATTGCTTATGCATGCTAGTCCATATTTCTATGTTAGAATGTTATTTTCATTGAGTCCTCTCCATTTGACCTCTTAAAACTCAATTATACTTACACAAAATGATGGGTACTGGGATTACCTTCTATGCAATATGAAGGTGATTTATAGTGCTAACATAACTGATCAAGGCATGGTTTGATAAAACCTCTATGGGAATTAAAGACTTTCAATAATGTCATCTATTTCTTAAGTGGGACAAAGTCAATGAGATGAAGGGAAAACACGCCAAATTCTAGAAATTATGGCTAGGCCCATATCAAATCCATGAAAATATTGGGTCAGGAACTTTCAGACTTAATAAATTAGAGGGAGACATAGAGGAGCTCCCTGCCAATGGTAAAATACTTAAAATATACTTCTCCTAATCACCTTTGGTGATGTATCCTTGTACATACTAGTTTTCCTTATCAATTTCATTTTTCCGCTTTGAAGTTTTTCTAGTGCTTTTGAGAATAAAATCTTTCTTTTCAGTTTTACTTTTGTTTTCTAATTTAATCTTTATTTTTATTTTTAATAAGTTCTTTTCTAATTATTCACCATTATCCATGCATAGTTTTTTTATAGGAAATTGGGCCTGTATAAAATAATATGAGCTTAGATCCTGTGTGAGTACCTTTTCAAGTACCTAGAAGTGAGAAGGTTGCCTTGCACCATGAGAATGTACACAAAACACCTATAATGGTAGTAATGAAGCATAAAACCTTGTTTAGATTTGATTTTAGGAGAAACCGTTATTTTATTGACTTCAACTATTCATACTCATAATGACAGGTTTCCTACAGCTGTGTGATCACTCTCATACAAAGCTTATTGGTTTTCAAAAGGATAAATAAAGGTAACAATCACATGTTTTATGAATAGTCTTTGTGATTTTTTTCCCAATTCACTTGAATGTAAATAACATCCAAGAATTTTCTCAGAGTAGTCCCAGAAGGATAAGGTTTTGATTGAGGCTAGCATATCAAAGAAACTCTTGTATCACCCCACTTCCTAAACCACCCAATTATAAAAGAAACACATATATTACAAATATTTAAGCATGAAAGCAAAAGCATAATGACAAAGGAAGTTGGAATCATTACCAATGGTGTGGGAAGTACAAGTAAACTTGTTGGGGTTGTGGACACTCACTGGAAGTGAGGCTATATTTGTAAGTGTTGGACACACCGACCACACTGAGAGGAGGGGGTGAATTAGTGTTAGGCTCTTTTTACAACTTCTTACAAAAAATTAGTTAGCTATCACCATTCACAACATCATTACTCATTACGTCTATTCACACTTAGTCGCTTGCATGTAAACATATCTCAATGACATATATTAAGAATAAAAAGATATTCACCATCACAATAAAGAACACAATGAACACCAGATATATGTATAAGCTTGTTTTGTATTACAGACTACAATCCTTGGGCTTTATTAGCACCAACTCTCAATGCAAGACCCAACCTACAGATCTCAACACGAATTGAGAAGAGGAATCCAATCCTCAAGTACAAGACCCATATTGTAGACAGAAAGCAATATGTTGAACTGTACCAACAGTCTATACCAATACAACTACATCAATTGTGCACAACACAACCTATTACAACAACATGTCACCTGAACCTGTCTCATCAATCTCATCATCCAAATCCGATTTACTCACAAAGATCAATCATCAATTCAACTCTCAACCATATGCATAATATCACCAAGCTAACCAATAAGATACATCTAGCAATACACCATACTCTCCATAAACCAAATACCATAAACCCTTACACAAGAACATGTGCCAAACCTCATTGTTATGTAGCCTCAAGCATATACCATGTCATAACCAAATGTAACCATAAAAACATGAATATAAACATACTTATAACCCTATAATAGACCTGGTCTATGTGATCATAGACCCACAAACCTTCCTTAACTTCAAAAACAAGAGACTAGCATTTTCATCAAACTTTACTTTAGTCTCACATGACTAAGTTTGGATTAGTCAACAACCCTAACTTGCAACAAGAATAAATTTATACCTGTAATGCCTAAAGGTATGAAAATTATACAAAATATTCTTCAATGTCTTCTCTACAAATCCTCCATGTTTCACTACTTGGAACCTCCTAGAAACAGAGTTATAGCAAAAATGGAAGACCTTGTTGAATTCTGACTTATTCTACAGAACGAACTTGTAGAGAATTCCACGCGAAGAATACTTTCCATCTGGATATGAAAATGGCACACAACATACTACAGACTGTACTCTAACCAATTCATTTGGTCTCACTGAATTTGTATCTTTTATGAAGTAGTTATGACGGTTTTACCTGGAACACCTGGTTTAGACTAGTTTTAGGACTATCCACAAACCCTATTGTCCACATAGTGTAACTCCCAAAATACAATGATCCACAAGATGAAATGTTTATCACAGTTACTTGGATATGTTTTCTCAACAGCCTGCATATTTCTCTATCTGAATCATTCTAGAAAAAACATTATTGTGAAAATAGTGAGATGACCTGTAAATATCATACCTTAGAAAGCATCATCAAAAGAATTTATCCTCCCTTGAATTTCGGCCTTCTTTACTTCAACTTCCCTCTTAAATTTTATTTAGATCTCCTTTTGTTACCTTAATCACTTGTAGATATTCAATATTCTCAATATATACTAATGAGAGACCCTTGTTCTCTTATTTATACTCTCCAAGTAGCTTCCTCTAGAAGTATCCACTTAACCACTTTGTCCACTTAGACATTTTTTCGAATTAACCACTTTGTCCACTTAACCAACTTTATCCACTTAGCCACTTTTTCCACTTAACCACTTTGTCCACTTAGACACTTTTTCCAATTAACCACTTTGTCCACTTAACCAACTTTATCCACTTAGCCACTTTTTCCACTTAACCACTTTGTCCACTTAACCACTTTGTCCACTTATCAAACTCTCAACTTCTAGTTGAAACTTATTTATTTTTAATTATTTTCTTGTTGCAACCACTTAACCCATGACTAACCACTTTGACTAGTAAACTTCTTCTAGGAGCTTCTAGAATAATTTGAGTTCTTTGACCTTGTTAACTTCTTTGACCTTCCAGGGGATTCTAGATAATTCATGAGTGTTCTCCAACTTCACATACACATAACTCTCTAATCGTGAGGAGTTATATGGCGTTCAACATATCACCGGAAACATAATGACATGTACTATCCATATGGAATAGTTTCTCCTGCAAATGCATTGATATCCATTACATTATTCCTCAATCAAACTTGGGTTCCCTAACCACACTATTGGGATACTCAACTACCTAACCATTTGAACTTCAAAAATCATCTTCCTGTGAGGGCTTTCACCATAAGGGGACCACTTTGGAGTTTATCCATTTGGTTCTTCCTATCAACCATGACATGACATCAATGATACAAATTCCTTTAATGTCAACACATCATTATGACACCACTTGAAAACAATTAAATCAATGACCATATAACCAATAATCAATATATCAATGATACAAACACATCACTATGACAATACTTGACATCAACCCTTTGACATAAATCCTTTGAAATCAATGACAACATATTACAATAATCTCCCCCTTTGGCATTGATGGAAACACCAATCATTTATGGAAACACATGGACATGGAAATGCTCATGCTCCCTCTATGATCATCTCTCCTCATCAATGTTCATATTTCCAAATCAATGTGACTATATCTCCCCCTTTGAAATTAATAGAAAAGGGTAGTTATGTCCTTGGGGATGCTTCACCTGCGTGAACTCTCCTTGCGGATTCTCCCCCTGTCTGGATTCCTTTGAGATTCCTATGAATAATCTCTTCCCCTTTGGAAAAGGGATATCACTATGATTATGTTTTGATGGCATGGATGTCATTCATATCTCCTCCTGGAGTCATGCTACTGCAACCAATCATGGGAAGAATAATAACTCCCCCTGTGGGTATGTTTCCCCCTATCTTGTCTCCAAGATGAACGATATGATACCACTACAATTTTCTTCTACTGCAAATGATATTTCTCAACCAGAACATATATCAACTTCTCAAATCTCAAGAATGATCTTTTATTCCTATGACGATCCTTGGACCTGTCGATGCATCAAACTTGTGCCATACCATACATCATGAAGCAAAAGATATGTCAATAATTAATAGAGAATCATGAACAAAACATCATCCATGTACATCTTGTGCCATATTGTGTTCCAACCATATGACTCAAACTAGTGTCATATCACTCATGATATTCCTCTACCATGAACCAAGTTGCACAACCATGTATCCCAACCATCAATATATCAACCAAGCATCATAACAAGTGTCTCAACTATATAATCCCATACATCATGTACCAAATCAAGTGCACCAACCATTCACCAAAATTCAACAAGATGAACCACAATCAACATGTGTTCCCGTACATGTATGTCATATCAACCATAAACCTTATGCCAATCATACTGCTAGCAAGTGCCTCAACCAATGTACCAAGTATGTACCAATCATGCATCAACTATAGATCAAGATATGACCCATCAATGATGTACAACATAACCACCTCATCAACTCATCAACTACATGTCCCAATATGTAGCTCAACCACATGCCAAATGCATGCACCAAGACATCCAACAAATATGCCTCTAACAATACATCACAAGATGTGTCAATGGAGCTCACAAAAGATCTACCTCAAAAACCATTCACTACAACAAGTACTAAGAAGCCAATAGTACCTCTAAACATGTACCAAAAGTGTGCCTCAATATATCAATGATATATCTCTATATAGCATAGACAAGGTGCCATAACATCACTGAGAACATAACCAACATTGCTCCTTAACAGAAAATGCCTCAATCCACACTCTAGGGTTAGTATGAAGCCTGAAGCATAACATCTTAGATACTACAAAAACATAGTTAGATCATTAAACCATGTTGCAACCCATCTATACACCCCTATTTTTTAGGATTTTACCACATGTATGTGACTTCAAGGCATATAGCTTGCATATGTACACAAATTTTCTTCAGATAGACTGCATATATAAGCAATTGTTCCCACAGGAGTCTACGTATGACTTAGAAAATGTCAAGCTTGACCTTTCCTCATGGATGTCATTCTGTTCTAGTTGTTCAGTCTTCTTCATCCACTTCTGAAAGTGTCCAAACTTCTCAGAACTGGAGCTCTGAGCTTCCATCGTTTCAACATTGTCTTCCTTCCTAGTTTCATGTTCTCTTCTTTCCATATTATATGAAGCACTCCTCATTGCCCGTCTCCTTGAATTCCAAAAATCCTGAGCTTTGTGACCAAACCCACTATAGTTGTAACATATCTTGGTGTGACAATGAGAAGCAATGTGTCCCACTTGATTACATCTCCGACATATTATGGTGTTATGAAACCTTCCAACATCTTTCCATGCATAATGTCTGCAATCCAAAGATTTATGACCATATTCATTACATGAGAAGTTGTGACCATGAAAAACATTTTCATACCTTTTCTTTGGTGTCCACCTTGAAGGTGTCTCTCTTCTAAATTTTCTTTGAGGTGTAGGACCTTCTTCTTTGTGTCTTCCTTGCTCTGATCTTCTAAATATTTTCTTTCTCTATGTAGGTGCTTGACTTGCATCTTGACTTCCAATTTTTGAAAATGGAGGACGTACATCATGCTTCTTAGAAGTGCTAGCTTCAGAGTGTATTCCTTCCTTGTTGTATCCAAGACCATATTTTCCATTTGGTTATCTTTGACTATCCAATATTTCATCCAATATTGTTAAGTTTTTCATGAACCTTTTCTACTTCTCTTCTTTCCTTCTAAGATCAATAACTTCTGCTTCCAACTTATGGCATGATTATTCTATTTCATTTACTTGAGTATTTAGTATCAAGTGATCTCTTCTTCTTGTTTCATGAGTATTTTATTTAGTTCCATGGTATGCCTTTGTTACTTTTATAGGGATTCCCTAATGTATTCATCAATATCAAAATTAGGATCAAAAACATCTTATGCTTCAAAGAAATCTAAAATTTTATTTCTGAGCTTCAAAAAATCTTCCTCTTCATCTATAAGATAATTGTTAGTTTATTCTACACAAAATTCTTCTGTTTGTGTGTCCATGGATCTCCTTCAATATTGTAAGGCTTATAGTGAAGGCCTTCTCTGATACCAATTGTTGGACACACTGACCACACTGAGAGAGGGGGGTGAATCAATATGTGGCTCTTTTTACAACTTCTTACAAAACTTTAGTTATCCATCACCATTCACAACATCATTACTCATTACTCATATTAACACTTAGTTTCTTGCATGTAAACATATCTCAATGAAATATATTAAGAATAAATAACTATTCACCATCACAATAAAAAAACACAATGAACACTAGATATATGTATAAGTTTCTTTTGTATTACAGACTACAATCCTTGGGGTTTATCAACACCAATTGAAATGAGCAGCAAATCAAAGAAAGAACCAACTTTCAATGCAATACTCAGCCTGCATATCTCAACACCAACTAAGAAGAGGATTCCAATCCTCAAGTACAAGACCTAGATTGTATATAGAAAGCAATATGTCAAACTGTACCAATAGTCTATACCAATACAAGTGCATCAACTGTGCTCAACACAACCTGTCACAACAACCTGTCACCTCATCCTGTCTCATCAATCTCATCATCCAAATATGATCTACTCACAAATATCAATCATCAATTCAACTCTCAACCATATGCTCAATATCACCAAGTTAACCAACAAGATACCTCTAGAAATACACTATACTCTCCATAAACCAAATACCATAAACCCTTACACAATACCATGTTCCAAAAATCATTGTTATGTAGCCTCAAGCATGTACCATGTCATGAAAAAATGTAACCATACAACATGAATATAAACATACCTGTAACTCTATAATAGGCATGGCGTATATGATCACAGACCTGCAAACCTTCCTTAACTTAAAAAACAAGAGACTAGCATTTTCATCAAACTTTACTTTAGTCTCACATGACTAATTTTGGATTAGTCAACAACCCTAACTTGCAACAAGAATAAATTTGTACCTATAATGCATAAAGGTAATAAAACTATACACAATATTATTCAATGTCTTCTCTGCAAATCCTCCAGATTTCATTACTTGGAACCTCCCATAAAAGGAGTTATAGAAAAAATGGAAGACCTTGTTGAATTATGTCTTATTCTAGAGAGCGAACATGTAGAGAATTCCACGCATGGAATATTTTCTGAATGTTTATTCAAATGGTAAAAAACATACTACAAATTGTAATCTAACCAATTAATTTGGTCTCACTGAATTTGTATCTGTTATGAAGAATTTATGATGTTTTTACTCATATTACCTATTTTAGACTAGTTTCAGGACTAGCCACAAACCCTATCTTCTATAGAGTGTAACTCTCAAAATACAACGACCCATAAGCGGAATTTTTTATCACAGTTACTTGGATATGTTTTCTCAATAGACTCAATAGTTCTCTATTTGAATCATTCTAGAAAAAACTTTATTGCTAAAATGGTGAGATAACCTGTAAATATCATACCTTATAAAGCATCATCAAAAGACTTTATCCTCCCTTGAATTTTGGCCTTCTTTACTTCACCTTCCCTCTGAAATTCTCCTTAGATCTATTTTGGTTACCTCAGTCACTTGTAGATATTCAATAAGATCAATAGATATTAATCTGGGACCCTTTCTCTCTTATTTATACTCTCCAAGTAGCTTCCTCTAGAAGTATCCACTTAACCACTTTGTCCAGTTAACCACTTTGTCCACATAGCGACTTTTTTCACTTAACCAACTTTGTCCACTTAGCCACTTTGTCCACTTAGCAAACTATCCACTTCTAGTTGCAACTAATTTATTTTTAATTGTTTTCTTGTTGCAACCACTTAACCCATGACTAACCACTTTGACTGGTCAACGTCTTCTAGGAGATTCTAGAATAATTTGACTTCTTTGACCTTCTTGACTTCTTTGAACTTATAAGGGATTCTAGATAACTCATGATATTTCTCCAACTTCACATGCCCATAACTCTCTAACCATGAGCAGTTATGTGACATTCCACATATCACCAGAAACGACAAGACATATACTATCAATCTGGAATAGTTTATCCTGAAAATTCATTGATCTTCATTAAATTATTCCTCAATCAAACTTGGGTTCCCTAACCGCATTGCTGGGATACTCAACCACCTAACCATTTGGACTTCACAAATCATCTTCCCATGAGGTATTTCACCATAAGGGGACCACTTTGAGAACTTTATCCAAAAGCGTCTTCCCATGAGGGATTTCACCATAAGGTGGCCACTTTCAATTTTATCCATTTGGTTCTTCCTATCAACCATGACATGAAATCAATGGTAAAATCCCTTTAATATCGACATATCATTATGAAACCACTTGACATCAACCCTTTGACAACAATTACATTAATTACCATATAACCAATAATCAATATAGCAATGATACAAACACATCGCTATGACAATACTTGAAATCAACCCTTTGACATCAATCCATTGACATCAATGACAACATAGTATAATAGTATGATTTTGAGAAAACTTCATCGGGGCTATGGAAACTCACTGGAAGCAAAGCAATTCTAGGAAAAGAGAGACGATGAACACACATCATCCTATAAACAATCATTATCACTCCTTTGTGTGTCTTATTCTCCTAAGAATTATATGTATGAAATGAGTTAAAGAACCAACCCCTTAACATTTCACAAGAATTATTCAAAATATCAGCATGATTGTACCACTTTCTTATTTTGCAGTAAAATATTTATGATGTGTGATCCACGATGTAGGAAAATTATAAATTTTTCGGATTGAAAAACAAATGGAAGGATATGATCTGGAGGTCTATCTAAAAACATACATAATTAGTTCTTCATAGTGAGTTTCAATTTTTTGTGCCCCAACAACTACCCACTAAAATTTAATAACTTAGAATATTTTAGTGGGTTCCCCCTATCAAAATTTTGGCAAGGAACTATATCACTACCAACTTGATTTGATACTAACATATGGAAACTACTATTTTGATAATGCAATCTCAAGCTTAACCCAACAAGCGGACTATGAAAATCAAAGGTATTGTGATTTTATTCTCTATGTTAATTGACACTTGTTCGAAGAGACAAAATTTTGAGTCATGCTAAACCTCAACGAAAATATTCACTTGTTTCACCATGTCTGAGAAACATCGGGACATTATACACTAAAGAAATTTCTCCTCAAAATCAAGATAACACATTTTCAATCTTGCTTCCGATAAATCCTTTCTAATAGTATTGTCAGAAGGTGTGATGCCAGAGTCTACACCATCGAAAGAGTTTTACACATTTCACACTCGACACCAATGGGGATCCTTTTGATGGATTTGTTCAAATAGCACGATGATTTGAATACACCTTAGAGAGCTTATCCAAGGTATATGTGTCAAACAATTATTGGTATCTAAGTTGGTTTACGTAGTAAGAATTAATCATATCTAAGTGGGTCCCTCACAGAACTGATACAAATACATGGAAAAAAATATTTGTTTGGTTAACCTAACCTCATCCAAGATTTTCTTTATCCCCACAAGTAAGGATTTTCATATAAGAACAATTTCGAAAAAAGGGAATATTCATAATACCTTTCCCGTCGGAGCTAGAAAGTAACATGAACCATCCTCTTCGATGGAAATCCTTTTCGATAGCACCATCAAAAGGTTGTCTATCAGACTTATATTTTCAACTTAACTCTTCCCTCCTATGAGTTATTGTTATGATATAACTTTATCAAATGATATAGAAAGAGTAATCTTGGTATGATTTATAATGTCTTTTCCTTGGCACGTCTCCTAATACAAAAGGGAATATTCCCTTGATACCTTCTCATCGAAATTGATAAAAAACATACACATTCTCCCCCTGATGAATTTCCCTTCCGATAGCACTAACAAAGGAATTTATCAGACTCAACCTCTTGATTCCTATGCCTCCAATACATAGATCTGGGTGATTTGTACTTCCGAATGCATTGATGTTGAAGTGATTTTTCACCTGCAAATGAATTATCTTCCAATGAACATTAATTATGAAAGGTTTAGGTAATTTACATATACATAATCTTTTTAACCCAAACTAACTCATTATGAACCTTCATGAACTTGTAAAAAAACCTCTCTGCACACTGCGAAGGAAAGCTAATTTCAAATACCAAGCGGCTCCCAAAGAAACAGTTATGTGAGTGAAATAATTCCAAATTATTAATGTTATATTTTTTTGGTAAACTTATGTAATTTTCACATACTGCAGAACACATCATCAACACAATGTTGCGCCCACAACCCTGAAAGAGAAAAAACCCCATAGAAAATGCACCTGCACTGATCCAGATTTAGGAGTGGAATGAACTGATTAAAAGACTGAATACAATAAGCACAAAGATATGAAGAACAAAACGAATATCTAGTGAACAATATATTATATTGAATAAATGAAATAGGCTGAAACTGTTGCAGAACTGAAACACTGGCTTGAATGGTGGTAGCTATCTCTGAGAAGAGATGTGGTTGCTATGTGCATCCATCTGAGACGAATCATTACAATGAGGATCCAAAGGCCTTTTTGATATTAATCATTGACGCAGCACCCCTACCTTAGTAGGCTCTACGTGACATCCTAGTCTAAGGATCATTCTTAATCTACCCTTTGAGTCAAAATGACTCTTTGATTCGAAGCTAGAATATTCATACTTGTAACCACAAGTCCTTCTAGAGTTACGCTTGTGCAAACAAGCACAATACGCAAACCTCAACTCCACGTGACCAACCGATATGACCACAACCTTCACCCGAAAAGGTGTTTCGGGTTTCGCGACTTCGTGATTCCTGTTATGAGTCCCCCTGACTCATTCAATCCCTGAAACCCCAAAATGGGTTAATGGGTCCTCATATCCTCCCTTATGCCTCGACCATATGACCTTAGTCATGTCCTGGGGTCCACCTCCAAGTGCGTCATATTTTGTGACTTGAGAGTTCACGATGAAACCTCCTCTCCTTCTCCTGAAGTCCGAACTCAAGAATTCTTTGTTGTGGATAGACGATCCAGATCCTTCTATGATCTGATGACCCAGATCTTGTCGAGATTTTGTGAATCAGGATTTCATGACTCTTGACTTCTCGGCATGACTTTCTCCACACACCCGAATCCCGTAATGCCTAAATTCAAAGTACTAGATCAATGACTCTTGTTGGTCAAGATATAACAAAGACTATTCCTCCTGAGCTTGTGAGTGTTGACAGACACTCAGTCTTAACTCCTTCACTAATCCACTGAATCCAATGGTCCATGGAGAATCAATGGTTCTCCCTCTGATAATTTCAATCTTCCATTGATTTCCTTAGCAACTCCTGGATAAAAAAATTGGCGTCTTTCCTCCTGAACTTGGTTTTCTGTGAAACCTCTATTAGCCACATCCTTCCTTTGAACTCCATGAACTCTCTATCCCTCCTAAGCTTGTACTTCACTTCAAACTCAAGATTTCTAAGGGATTATCGTACGCACTTCTTGCAGCTTCTCGATAATCTTTGATTATCTGAACTTCTCAGTTCTATGTACTCCTTGCGACAGTAACTCTTCAACCACTCACTGAGTTGGAAAAGTTCAATACTTCAACCGACCTATGCATTCCTTGCATGGCTCTGTGCTATACTCTCACTTTTGTTGGTATAAGAACAATAGTATCTCTCCTGATATTTTCTGAGATAAAACTCATAACTTGTCAGCGCACTCCTTGCAAACCTTCACTACACTCCTTGCAGGAATTCTTAGGATGAGGAACAATTGAAACTCATACTCTTATTCTAAAGGACTTCATACATTCAACATGAAATCATACATACACACAAAACATTGAAACAAGTTCATAACAAATCATATAAGAAAATTGTAAACATACCATTCAATATATGTAAACAGAATTCATAAACACCATGAATTTGGATCAAATCTTTCTTATATTAATCCAAGTGCATATGTACATGAGCTCAATAGAAACTGCTATCTGCTTATACAATCTTATACAACCTATCTTCTACTCTATTCTCCTATTCTCTTTCTCTTCATCTCTTACAATTACAATGGGAATAATCTTACCATACAATACATACGAGGGAGATTTATAGAGTTTTCCCTCCTACAACTCTAACTATCTAATCGAATTAAAATATCTACAACTACTTTACATTGATTACATTAATTGCCTCCAATCAAAAGATGAGAGAAACTATTCATGATCTATATTACAATATCCAAATCATAAAAGCAAAAATATCTTCCGAGATATTACATTAATGTTTTATCTTTTCAAATTCAAAACGTTTTCAAAATGTGCGTTGGTGCATTTCCAGTTGTCCCCCTCTTTTGTGCTTGTTTTGCTGGCTTTCTTACGATGCTCCTGCATCATACTACCCTGGCTGAACAAATGCATGGACTCCTATTCATGAGCTCCTACACTGTTTATCCATGTTCCTGGATATTTGTTTCACTTTACCAACTGGAATCCTCAATTGGGTGTCCTTTCCACTTTGTCGGATATTCAAAATATCTCTTCCTACAGGTGTTCTTGCTAACTCTCTGATCAATAATCTTTTCCATCTGCATATTTTTAGCTACAAGCATTTGTTTGACCCATTGAACTTCCTGTTGAATCTCTTCCTCATCGTCTTTATCTTCTCTGTAAGGATACATATATGCTATGTTGAATATTGGTGATATGCCCACACCATCTAGAAATTCTATATCATAAGGATTTGCCTCAAATTTCCTCAAAATCTTACACGACCCTATCTTTTTAATATTTATCTTATTATATGTTCCCCTTGGGAACCTTTCTTTTCTCATATGCGCTAAAACTAAATCTCCCACTTCAAATTGAATCTCTCTTCTATGTTGATCTACTCTGTGCTTATATTCCTGGTTGGAATTCTGCAATCGCTCTTTAATCTTACCGTGGAGCTCTTGCATTTCTGTTGAAAAATCTTTTGCTCCAACACTTTTGAACTCACTTTGCTCTAAGTTCCTCAACTCAGAGACTCCTCTTGGTTGCATTCCATACATTATTTGGAATGGGCTCTATCCTTTGCTCCTGTTTGGTGAATCATTATATGAAAATTCCTCTTATGGAAGAATCTGTTCCCACTGACTATGATGTTCAACTACTAAAATCCTCAACAAATATCCCAAACTTTGATTTACTACCTCAGTCTATCCATCCGTATGAGGGTGATATGCTGAGATAAAAGATAATTATATCTCCATCTTCTTCCAAAGTGTCCTCTCGAAATGACCAACAAATTTGGTATCTCTGTCTAAAACAATACTCTTGGGTAAACCATGAAGTCGAACAACTTCTTTGAAAAAAAGATTTGCAATGTGAGTTGCATCATTGGTTTTCTGACATGGAATGAAATGTGCCATTTTGGAAAAAAAAATTACTACCGTGAATATGGAATCACAACCTCTCTATGTCCTCGACAGTCCTAACAAAAAATCCATTCTTACCACATCCCACGACCTCTATGGTACTGGAAATGGTTGATACAATCCTGTATTTTGTCTTTTCCCCTTTGTGTGCTGTCATATTCTGCATCTGTTCACAAATTTCATGACATCTGTCCTTATCCCTAGCCAATAATATAAATTGTTCAGTTGCGCAAATGTTTTTTCATGGTTGAAATGTCCAGCGAATCCTCCACTATGTTTTTCCTTTAAAAGGTTTTCCCTCATAGAACTCTTCAGGATACACAACTGATTTCCTTTGAATAATAATCCTTCCTGAATTAAATATTGAATCCATTGGCTTCTCTCCCTTAGAACAAGATTTTCACATGCTTCATAAGCATCCCTGAAATCTAAATCATCTTTGTACATATCCTTAAGGCTATCAAAATCTAATCTCTTCACGTGAAACTCCTGCAAAATCAAACATTTCCTTCTCAATGCATCAACAACCTTGTTAGCAGTTCCAAAAATGTTCTTTATAACAAAAGTAAAGTTTTGCATAAATTCAACCCATTTTTCATGTTTCTGGTTTAGTTTCTCCTATCTAGTTACGAATTGTAAAGCATGGTTGTCGCTACACAAAATGAACTCTTTTAGAACCAAGTAGTGCCTCCATTTCTTTAATGCATGTATGACTACATAAACTCCTTGTCATACGTGGAATATTTCATTTTGGAATCATTCATCTTCTCACTAAAGTATGCAATTGGTCTATTTTCTTGACTTATGACTGCTCCAACTATGAATCCACTTGCGTCACATCTGAATTGAAATGTTTTATTGAAGTCTGACAAAACCAGAACTGGATGTTCAGTTATATTTTCCTTCAACAACTTGAAACGTTTCTCTACTTCCTCTATCCAATGAAAATATTTATGTATTTTCTTGGTTGTGTCCATCATTGGTGCAAAAATTCCACTAAAATTCCTAATGAACTTCCTGTAACAATTGGCTAGTCCATGGAAGCTTCTGACTTCAAATATATTCTTCGGCGATGGCCATTCCTTGATTGCTTTTACCTTCTCATGATACATCTTCAACTCATTCGTAGAGATCACGAAACCTAAATAAACAAGATCTTTCTTCATTAAAGATGACTTTCTCAAATTTATCAGCAATTTCTTTTGCTGTAATCTCCTCGTCACTAAAATTAGGTGTCTCAAGTGTTCTTCCTCAGTCTTACTGAATATCAGTATATCATCAAAATATACGATCAAAAACTTTCCAATGAAATATTTCAAGACTTCGTTCATCAATCTCATAAAATTACTTGGCGCATTCGTCAAACCAAATGGCATGACAAGCCATTCATACATCCCTCCATTCATCTTAAATGTTGTCTTCTATTCATCACCTTCCCTCATTCGAATCTAATGATATCCACTTTTCAAATCAATATTTGAAAAAAACTTTTCTCCACTCAAGCAATCCATCAAGTCATCCATCCTTGGTAAAGGAAATCTATACCTGATGGTGATTTTGTTTATAGCCCTTGAGTCTGTACACATTCTCCATCCACCATCCTTCTTTGGAATTAACATTGTTGGCACAGTGCATGGACTCAAGATTTCTCTAATCAACCCTTTGTCCATCAAATCTTGGACTTGTTTCTTAACTTCTTCATTCTCCTGTGATGTCAATATATACGCTGCTTTGTTTGGTAAATTCACTCCTGGTATAAGTTCAATGTGATGACTTATACTTCTGATGGGCAGAAATGAACAAGGTAAATCATCCACCACTATATCAACACAATTCTCCACCAGTTCCTTAATTTCCTCTGGTAGATCATCTATCAAAGTATTGGTCAAGATGACTTTAGGTTTCCTAACCACAACAAACTGCATTTCTTCACCCTTCTTAGCTTCATCCATAAGTTCCTTCCCACTCAAAAGTAGCATAGTATTGTTTGTTTCTACTTTTGCCTTCTTGTCTTCAATTGGTAGCAACATATGCGTCCTACCATTCTTCTCTGAGGTATAGGTATACTTTCTTCCATCATGAAAAACATTCATGTCATATTTCCATGACCTCCCAAACAAAATATGATAGAAATCCATGGGAATAACATCACATAAGATCTCATCTCTATATCCCCCTATCTTAAATTCAACTAAACATTGTTTAGTGACAGTTACCTGATGTCATTTTTGCAACCACAAAACCTTTTATGGGCTCGGATGTGCAACTGTCTCCAATTCCAACTTCTCCACCATTTCTGTGGATACTAGATTATTTTTGCTTCCACTGTCCACTATCACCTTGCATACCCTATACTTGGTGTTGCAAGTAGTTCTAAACAATTTGTTCCTCTGGATTGGATTCTCCATCTCTTTCTCTGGCTTCAAGAGAATTTTCCTCATCATTAAGGATCTTTCTCCTTCTGCATCTTCTGCCTCAACATTTTTCCTCTGCACTTCTGAAATGTGAGCTTCACCTCCTCCATCTCTTTTTCTATCAATACATTCAAAATATTTTTTTCCTATCTTTCCACAGACAAAACAATTTATTTCACCTCCTTTGCCTCTTCCTCTTCCTCTTTCTCGTGGAAAAGTGTTATTATCGGCATATTGTCTTCCCTGTGAACTTCCTCCTCTTTCAGGGTGATTATGGGGCTTCTTTTCTTCATCCTTGGGCTTATGTACTTTTTCTTGGGAAATTTCTTTGCCTCTTCTTTGACTTATACCTCTTCCCCTTTGACCTTGCTTTCGGTCCAATTTTTCTTCTGCTTTCATAGCTATCTGATAAGCATCTTCTACATTCGTGATAGTCACCATGCTCATCTCATCCTGAATGTCATATCTCAGACCATTCATATATATGGTGAGATTTTCATCATCACTTTCACGATGAACAACCCTAATGTTTATCCAATAAAATTCTTTAGTGTATTCCTTCACTGCCATCCCTTTCTATCTCAAATTTTGCATTCTTCGAAACAAATTAATTTGGTAATCTCTGGGTATGATTTTTTCTTTCATATTTGCAACCATTCTATCCCATCTTTTGCTTATTTTCTTTCCCTTTAAACGCACGTCAGTCTACAGTTCATCCCACCATAGTGTTGTATGCCCTTTCAAGCTAGTGACAACATGTTTTACTTTCTTATCCTCTTCAATATCTTCATAATTGAAGTATTTATCCAGATCTCTAAACCAATCTAGCAGCTCCTCAATGTCTAAGTTTCCTTCATACATCGGGATGTCCATTTTTTCTCTGGCCTCTATTCTTGCAACATCTCTGAATAGGAATTCTTCTGCAGCATCTTTGACTGCAACTTCTTCTTCATCGCGTCTTGCTTCATTCTTGTTTTCGGATTCACTAGCATCTCCAACATCAACTGTCTATTTATGTGTTGTCTCCATAGCATATAATCGAACACGAAGTTCTCTCATTTCCCTTTCCATAGCTCGATCAGGCATTGGTCTCTCTTGACGTCTTCTGGGTGGCATTGTTTAAATCTGTTCCACATAGAATTCAAACCACAACTTTCATTTTGTCTCCCTTTCTTACAGAAAATAATGATTGTAAGCTCTGATACCACCTGATGTAGCACCCTACCTCAGTAGGCTCTGCATGACCTCTCAGTATAAGGATCGTTCTTAATCTCCCCTTTGATTTGAAATGACTCTTTGATTCCCAGCTGGAATATTCACACATGTAACCACAGTTCCTTCTAGAGTTACGCTTGTGCGAACAAGCACAAGGCCCAAACCTCAACTCCACATGACCAATCGATATGACCATGACCTTCACCCGAAAAGGTGTTTCGGGTTTCGCAACTTCATGATTCCTGTTTTGATTCCCCCTTAATCCTTCAATCCTTGAAACCTTGAAATGGGATAATGGGTCCTCAGCTCCTCCCTTATGCCTCGACCATATGACCTTAGTCACGTCCTGGGGTCCACCTCCGAGCATGTCAAAATTTTGCGACTCAAGAGTTCACGATGAAACCTCCTCTCCTTCTCTCGAAGTCTGAACTCACAAGTTCTTTGTTGAGAATCGATGGTCCAGATCCTTCTACGATCTGACAGCCCAAATCCTGTCAAGATTTCATAAATCGGGATTTCGAGACTCTTGACTTCTCGTCACGACTTTCTCCACACTCCCAAATCCCGAAATGTCAAAATTTGAAGTACTATATCAACGAATCTCATCAGTCCAGATCTAACGACGACTATTCCTCCTGAGCTTGTGAGTGTTGAAAGACACTTAGTCTTAACTCCTCCACTAATCCAATGGATCCAATGATCCATGGAGAATCGATGGTTTTCCCTCTGAGAATTTCGACCATCCATTGAGTTTCTTAGCAACTCCCGACCAAACAACTTGGCATGTTTCTTCCTGAACTTGGTTTTCTTGGAAGTCTCTCTGAGCCTCATCCTTCTTTTGAACTCCACGAAGTCTCTATCCCTCCTGAGCTTATACTTCGCTTCAAAATAAATATTTAAAAGGGATTATCACATGCACTTCTTGCAACTTCTCGATAATCTTTGATTATATGAACTTCTCAGTTCTACGCACTCCTTGCGATAGGAACTCTTCAACCACTCAATGGGTTGGAAAAGTATAAGACTTAAACCAGCCTGCACAATCCTTGCATGGCTCTGTGTTATACTCGCACTTTTGCTGGTATAAGAACAATGGTATCTCTCCTGAGCTTTTCTTAGATAAAACTCAGAACTTGTTAACACACTCCTTGCGAACCTTCACTGCACTCCTTGCAGGAATTATTAGGACGAGAAACAATTGAAACTCATACTCTTCTTCTCACGGACTTCATACATTCAAGATGAAATCATAAATACACACACAACATTGAAACGAATGCATAACAGAGCATATAAGCAAACTGTAAACATACCATTCAATATATGTAAACAAAATTCATAAACACCATGAATTTGGATCAAAGTTCTCTTATATTAATCCAAGTGCATCTGTACATGGGTTCAATAACAACCGCTATCTTCTTATACAATCTTCTACAACCTATCTTCTGCTATGTTCTCCTATTCTTTTTCTCTTCAGCTCTTACAATTACAATGAGAATAATCTTACCATACAATACATACGAGGGAGATTTCTAGAGTTTTCCCTCCTATAGCTCTAACTATATAATTGAATTAAAATCTATACAACTAAGTTACATTTATTACATTAATTGCCTCCAATCAACAGATGAGAGAAACCGCTCATGATCTGCATTACAATATCCAAACCATAAAAGAAAAAATATCTTCCCAGATATTACATTAATGTTTTATCTTTTCAAATTCAAAATGTTCTCAAAATGTACGCTGGTGCATTTCCAGTTGTCCCCCATTTTTGTGCTTTCTTACAATTCTCTTGCATCACTCATGAATGCCAAAAACCTAACCCTAGGAGGTGAAACGCCAAAAGTCATGTGGGCCCCTATGGATAAGTTTGTACCTCAACTTCCTAGGGTCGTAACCTTTGCATACGACCTTTGTTTTAGGCATGTGATAGCTTGTTGGAAAGGTATTTCAGATAATTACACATTACATCACTAATATCTAACTCTATCAATAGTTTTACTATGGAGAGACACAAAAATAATGTTTAGGCCTCCCAAATAGCCCTAGAAGTACAACAAGATGTGCTGACATGAAAACATATAAAATAATCCAGTTCGATTAGATGAGAGGCCACCAACATCCACCTAGAAGATGTGTAGGGCTTAAGACAGACCCATAAGTGCAGAACCCACAATTACAAAGAAGTACAGAAGAACATGTTGAACTAAAAACTAACCAGAAGAGCCAGTTATAATAGGTGGTTGGACACCAATATCCACCTGTATCAATCCTCCCCCCTTAGGAAGAAATGGTATCCATTGCATTGAGTTCCCCCATCAGGTGAGGAAACTTCTATTGGATTTGGCCTCACGTGAGCCACTTTACTTGGTGTAGGAGCTACCCTGCCTTGACAACCCAATAAAGTTGGATCCTTTGTTGGTGAGTGTCGTTGACCTATGTGTCCACTATCTGATCAGTGGATTCTTGTTCCATGTAATCAAGGTTGATCTATGTTGGTTTCAGTTGTTCTTTGATCTCTGAGGTGTCCAATAATGGCGAAAAATATGGTCGGAGGTCCACATTGAACACTCGGTGCAATCCAAAGAATGGTGGAGTGTTCAGCGCAAAAGCATTGTTACCCACAACATTGGTGATGGTGTAAGGCACATAGAGAAGTGGGCGGAGCTTCTGATGGGGCCCTATAAGACGCTCCTTATGCAAGTGTAACCAGACCTTGTCTCCAACCTGAAATTGGTGTGGTATCATGTTTTGATCATGGCGTTTCTTGTACTTTGCATTGGCTTTCTACAAAATCTCCTGCACCTGTTGATAGATGTTTTTAATCCTCTCAATGTATATGGTGGCTTTGTGAGTCTCAGACTGAACATGGGAAGAGTTTGTCTCTGTGGATGCTAGAGGTAGTGCAACATCAATGGGACCCATGGGTTGGAATCCCAGTCCCACCTGAAATGGGCTATGGATGGTGGAGCTATGGAGAGCCATGTTGTAATTTTGATGAACATAGTGGAGACTCTCATCCCATGTACGCATATGCCTAGAGTTGTACATGCACAAGATGTGCATAATCATTTGATTGACAACCTATGTTTGGTCATCTATTTTGGGGTGGATATCAGTGGATTTAGTGAGTTTTGTGTCCAACGGTGACCAGATACTAGACCAAAATGTGTTAAGGAACCTGTTGTGTCAGTCAGAGATGATGGTCCGTGATATCCCAAAATGGACCCACACTCATTCAAAAACTATCTTCGAAGTATATTCCATTGTGATGTTCTTCTTGCAGGCTGTGAGGATGGCCATCTTCAAAAACCAATCAACGACCAAAAATACACAATCATTTCCTTTCTTGGTGGAAGAAAGGGCAGACATGTAATCCATCGAGATGGATTCCCAAGTCTTCTCGGGGGTAGGAAGAGGGGTGTATAATCCTTTCTTATTGATGGATGGCTTGGTAATGGCATAGGCAATGCAAGATATGATATACTTGTTGACGTCATGTCGAATTTTTGGCCAATAAAAATGTTTCTGGAGAACAACCTCAGTTTTCTCCATGCCAAAATTTCCTGCCACCTGACTGTAGTGGGATTCCCAAATCATATTTTCACACTCTCTTGCAGGAACAAAGAGATGGCCCAGATGGCATAACAACCTGTCTTGAATGTGAAAAGCGATGGAAGTCATGCATGTACCCAAGAGCTAATAGGTGGTGGTGAAGTGTGGATATTGTTGATAAAGTTGGGGCCACTTAGATGCCTCATGTCCATAGCAATGGAGCACAGTGGTGAGTGCAGTTATAGGAGGTCGACTAAGGTAGTCGATGACCTGATTTATGCTCACTTTCTAATACTTGATGTTGATATGGAATTGTTGCAGGTAGGTGGACCACTTCTAATGGTAGTCGTTCTGCAACTTTCCCTGTGTCTGTATGAACTGTAGAGGTCTTTTATCAATGTGGATGATTGTCTCCTTCCACAGAATGCAATGTTTCCATTGACAACATGCTTTTACAATGGAATACATTTCCTTGTCATAGGTGGGTTATTTACGGATAGTATTTGAGAGTGTCTCATTATGGTATTCCACCAGATGACTGTGTTGAGTGAGAACTGTGCTTACAACATAATCAAATGCATCAATCTCAATCTCGAATGATTGTTGTAGATCAAGAAAGGAGAGTAATAGAGCCAAGAAAAAGCGATTCTTTAGATCATCAAATGTTCATTGTTGTTCCTTCCCCCACACAAACATTTCCCTACCATCACCCTTGGTCAGGTGGCAGAGGGCCCATGCAATATGGGAGAATCCTAATGTGAACCATCAATAGAAATCGGCTAGTCCAAAGAAGCTCCAAAGCTCACTTAGTGTGGTAAGGGCTGGCCAATCACGGATGACTTGGATCTTAGTGAGATCGACATGTACCCCATTCTCATAAACAATGTAGCCCAATTGTTGGACCATGTTCATGTCAAAGGAACATTTTTCCAAGTTCGCATATAGCTTGTTTTGTCGCAGAGTGCTCAAAACCTGTTGAATATGCCGCATGTGATCCTCCCAAGTTTTGTCGAAGATGAGGATGTCATCCAAATATACCACCACAAAATATTTGGTTAAGGGTATCAATACATCATCCATCAACCTCATGAAAGTGGTTAGTTCATTTTTTATGCCAAAGGTCATGACCAACCATTCAAAGAGACCTTCTTTAGATTTGAAAGGTGTCTTCCAGACATTAGTTGGTTCAATGGGAACCTTGTGGTAGACCTACTTTAGGTCAATATTGTTGAATAACTTTACCCCC
Organism: Picea engelmannii; assembly: GCA_009831015.1. Taxonomy (NCBI): domain Eukaryota; kingdom Viridiplantae; phylum Streptophyta; class Pinopsida; order Pinales; family Pinaceae; genus Picea; species Picea engelmannii. The sequence goes on from ML804693.1 coordinate 559,625, forward strand.
TTGAGGTGGCCAAGAAGGTCATCAATCTTGGGAATTGGGTACTAGTTTCTTAGTGTGATTTTGTTTAATTCTATGTAATCAATGTAGAGTCACCAGGTCCCATTATTCTTTTGCACCAGTATAATTGGGCTTTCACAAGGGGAGGAGTTGGGTCTGATGTGCCCCTTTTGAAGAATATCTTGGATCTAACGCTTGATTTCGTCATTTTCCATCAGCGAGTGATGATAGACTGTTCCATTAGGAATACATGCACTAAGGGTTAGATTAATTAGATGCTTGACTTGGAAGTGCATCAATACCCCGGTGGGTGAGGAGAAGATGTCTCTGTACTCTTCCATGATATCATCCACTTTATTTTGTTGCAAAGAGAGGATATGTGTAGAGGCCACGGATGTGGTAGAGACCTTCTGCTTACTATGATCATGGATAAAAAATAATACAATCTTCCTAGTATGTGAAATGAACTTACTCCATTTCTTAGTAGAGATTAAAGAAATAGCAATAGGTGGTGCTACCTCTGGTATCCTATACAATTGTCTATCCAAATTAATAATAACAGTATGGGGTCTAGACTCATACACAACGTGACGCTTCCACAAATATGGTTGTCCTAAAATAATATCAGAAACTTCAAGGGGATGAATATCATACAATACCTCATCTTTGAAGGGATTGATGTCATAGTGAAGACGACATTGTTGGCTGACACATAGATCTCTTCTTTGGTGAAGCTAGCGATGGTGTAGGTATGTAGGTGTAGTTTCATCAGCAGGTCTAGTTGGTTAATGACCTCTTCTAATATCAAGTTCTTTTGACTATCACTATCGACAATGAAATGAAGTGGATCCCCCGTTGCTGACATATGTGAGTGAAAGAGGAATTCCCCTTCCTCTGGTTCTTCTAGTTCTCTTTGATGGACTTTGGTGGTAGCGATAGTGGCACTGGTTTCAGCATCAATAATCCACTTCCCTCCTTCTGGATTTTATTCAAAATTAGAATCATCCTCTGACTCGAAATCCTTCAGCTAGACCATGAGTGACTACTTGGAGCAACATTCTTCAGTGTTGTGCCAAAGGATTTTGTGGTATTCATACCATTTTCCCATGTCCTTATTCATCTTCTCATTTCCCTTCTTTTGTTGTGACTTGGACTAGTTTTCCTGAGAGTGGCCATATTTTTTCTGTCCCTTTTTGTTTGGGTTGGGGATGCCTTTACCCTGCTTCAGGTGTAATATAAAAATAATGGAATATAAAAATTTACCTATACCTTGAAGGGGGTTGCATGGCCTCTTGATGAATATGCTTCTCCTGTGGGCAGTCACCAAAGGATCTGTGCAAAGTTGTCCATCATTATGTTCCTTTGTCACGCAAGGGCTTCCTTGAGCAACATTTTAAAATGATCTCCTACTCCTTCATATTTCTTTTCATATCCCATGGTTTTTTTCGGGCTCGGCACAGTTGATCTTGCAATGAATCGATTGGTTTGATTCCCAAATTCTTGTACCCAGATCTTGTTGAGGACATGCACGAAGAAAAATAAATGAAAAGAATACCTCTTTGATACCACTGATTCAGATTTAGGATCAAAATGAACTTATTAACAAACTAAATACAATAAACACAGATAAATGAAGAAAAACACATATATCCAGTGAAGAATGTCTTCTATTTAATAAATGAAATAGGATGAAACTGTAAAGCTGGAGAACTGAAACACTTGCTTGAATGGTGATATCTATCTTTGAGAAGAGATGTGTCTACTACACCAATCCATCTGAGAAGAATCATTACAATGAGGCTCCAGAGGCCTTTTTTATATTACTCATGAATTCCAAAACCATAGACATCCAAAAACCTAACCCTAAGAGGTGAAATTCCAAAAGTCATGTGGGCCCCTATGGGTAAGTTGGTACCTCAACTTCCCAGAGTCGTAACTTTTTCATACGACCTTCATTTTAGGCATGTGATAGCCCATTGGAAAGGTATTTCAAAGAAATACACATTACACCATCAAACTCTAACTCCGTCTACAGTTTCACTATGGTGAGCCAAAAAAACACTATTTAGGCCTCCAAAACAACCCTGGAAGTACAACAAGAAGTGTTGACATGAAAACATACAAAATAAGCCAGTTGAATTAGGTTAGAGGCCACCAGCATCCACCTGGAACATGTGTAGGGCTTCATATATCCCCAGAAGTGTAGAACCCACAATTACAAAGAAGTACATAAGAACGTCTTGAACTAAAAACTGAGAAGAGGAGCTAGTTGGAATAGGTGGGTGGCCAACAATATCCACCTAGATTATGCACCTATTTTGAACCTAGGATACATTATGGATACAGAAACCAATTATAACAATGGGGTATCCCACTATCCCCAATATGAAAAAATATACAATATATTCAACATCAAATATATCCCACCTAGAGATGAGAATCTGGAAGTTTATCATAACATCTAGAAGAGCTACATTCACTTCCTATTTTCCTGACCAATGTTGGTTCCCTACAATGATCTAGAAAATTGGTGCCTCAAACATATTGACCAAGTAAATGCTACAATTGTGAGAAAATAAATTATTCATATAGCATCCTTGAGACCAGAGGACATAAAATTTTGATACCACCTCCCCAAGCTTGCAATCTTCCTGAAAGAGCCATTTTTTAGAAAAAAAAATAAGAAAGAGAACAAAGATTTCGAAGAATTGATGGAGGATTGGTGGTGTGACGAAGACAAAAAATTCAAGAAAGGAGAACAATTAACCCCTGCCCAGAGATTCAAAAGTCCATACTAAATGATAAATACTATGGTTTGCAAGCTCTATGGAGAGGATAAAAGCACTCATTTTTCGATGGAATGGCTACCAATGTCTTACACTATAGTAAAGATAGGGAAAATATTGAATTAAGAGGATATATTAACCTTCAACATTTTACAAAATGTCAAGAATTCCTTATGTATGAAAAATCCTAATTTATATATGTCTTCATACCTCATTAATGATGTATTCTTGTAATGTTCCCTTCCAATTGATCATGACGAAGGTTGACTCAATATACTATATGACTCTTGTAGTCTATAGTCAACAAGGATGAGAGATTCAAGGAGGTTTATTTGGTGTCACTAGGTTAAAACTATGATAAATCCTAAAGTGACATTAAATAAAAATAAATAATTTTATTTAAATAAAATTGGAGGGAAATAAAGTGAGGGTTTGACTTGTTCAAAAAGGGGAAAGATCTATAAGGCTTGGAGGAAGGATAAATAGAGGGGTAACCATTCCCTTTGGCATTATGATTTGTTTGAACTCTTGATTGGTTCTCTTGCAGCCATTTTTCCATTTGGGTTTAGAAAAACCTTTCCAGTACTGCAATCTAGTTTCAATGGTGGAATACCCACCCTAGCTAGACAAGAGGGGAGTCCACCTAGGACTACCATTGGAGCTTCACTTGAGATTTTTTTCTTACATTTGGATGGATTCCAAAGTACACAAGAGGTTTATGGAACTTTCTGGATGAGGTTGATTCGAAACATTTGAAGGTTTTGGGAGGGTTTCGGAAAAACTGGGGTTGAGGGTATCCCCACGGGTTGAGTAAAGGGTGTGCAGTGAGGCTCCACTAAACGACCAGTTGTGTCCTGTGAGGACCTCTTTGATTAAGGGTTCACAATATTTGATTTGGTATGAACAATGAGAGCTATAGGAGTGGATATTATGTAGTGGATTCAGGAGGATCGTGGCAACATTCTAGGTTTTGTTTGCTTTGTGTGTCTGATACTGCAGCTTTCATTGCAACCATTAGAGATCTGCGAGGGTAGTGTTTGGTGCAAATTTTGTTACATCCAATAGGGAATGTATTGTTTTGATTTCTGAATATAAAATCCCATGATCATCTCTTCCATTTTCTATACTTTCAATGTGCTTGATAAGATGTCTACTATGAGTTTACATGAAAATTGTTTGTCATAAGTTACCAACCAGCTTAAAACATTGTTTGCAAAGTATTTGATTAAAATAATTAGCTTGAAACACATTATCCTAGTTGGGTACATTATAGTTGTATCAAAGTTGGTGATCTTTCCAGTTTGTGATTTATTGAGGCATTGATGCCAAGGAAAACTAGACGACGAGGGAAACAACCTACCTCAGGACCAGAATCATCAAAAGAAGTATAAGTAGAGGGATTTAAAGGGGGGAATCCTAAATATATAAAAATATAGTTGTTGGAATCCATATCTAATGGTGTTATACTCCAAAAATTCCCCATCTATGCATACATGGCATTGTCCTTTCCATTTACACAATTTGTCAATTACTGTTGAGGATCCTTCTTACAAAAACATTTTTTGGAAAATGTATGTGCCATGTTGAACTATCTCCCATGTACAAACGTGTTGTACATACTAGACAAACCACGTACATATTCTAGTTTCATTATAGACAACCCATGTTTGCCTCCAAAAGTTGCAAAAAATAAAAGTTTGCAAGGAATTCAGCGGAGTTTATGGGCTATCGAGGGTTTCCCAACCATTTTACCCATTGTAGCCCATCCCCAAACCAAATAACCATATTTTTCATATAAAAATAAGTCTTAGGGTCTCATTTCAATACCAATCAAGAGAATAAAGAAACTCTGTCAAAATCCCTTCCCTTCTAGCCCAAGTTTTACAGCCCTTTCTGAGATTTGGCCTCAACATTCCCCTCCATCCCTTTCTCCTTATACAAACCTTTCCCTTTTCCCAAGAGATCAGTTGGTCGTGAGAGGAAATTAAGGAATGATGCACTTGGAGAAGTAGCAAGAGGAGCCCGGACCTGGTTCATGGAGCATTTTCCGATAAGAAGGTTGTAATCTTTGTAATCTTCATATCTAAATAAAAGAGTTATTTTATGTCCCAAACATTGTGTCTTTATGATTAATTGATTAATGCATGTATATTTATATATAAATACTAACATTGATAAGTAGAGATAGTATATCTTCTAGATTTTTTTTTCTCGGTTGTTTGAAAGTCAACTTGGGAGGACACCATCAATCCAATAAACTACAAAGACAAAGGAGGTCTACAACAGCAAAAAGGACCTAAGGTACACCTACTTTCCCTTCTCTTGAATTTTAAGTTCAGATAGTTTGGGGTAACTTAGAAAAATAATTGTATTTTAAGGGAAGTCAGTGCTCTACCTATATTCAGACCCAGTATAGCAATAGGGGGATTTCCCCCACTAGCAAATGGGCATCAACAATTGATACAATTCCCGACACATTATTTTTCCGGCAACCAAGAAAATAAAAATTAGGGAGGTACCAATGGGAACCATGTAGAGGCTATATATAGAGGTGGTAGAACTCCTAAAGGGAGTAATACCTATGTTCTGGTACATAGTGTATTATAGGTAGGTACTAGAAAGGTACCTAGGATGTAAGGTACCAAATGTAATATAATATGAAAAAACAGGAATATTCAGCAGATATCAATGGAACAACAGAATTTTGAGAAGATAAACACCAAAAATGATACCTTTATTCAAGAAAGCAATGTTCACTTGCCTCTTCGAGGGGGAAACCTCCAGCAGAGTAGAGCTCTATTAAAATACTTCTCAAGAAAAATCTTCTCATGCCTCCTACTCTTATTTATACTATTTTTGTCTTCTAAAGAACCTTCTAGCGAAATATATTTATAGAAGGGGAAGCTTATATTAGTCCTTGCATGATTTTGAACACCACCAGAAGGGGGAAGTCCCTAGGTAGTGGAAAAAACAAGTTGGTGTTTGGATACGATATATTGGAAGTCAAGATGCATTGATGGTGTCTTAACTACTTGAATTGAATGGAGTTGGGAAATAATACCCAGATTACATTTTTTGAGAATCTTTTCCATTCGATGAGAACTAATGATATTAGATAAACTTGTTGTGATTCCTTGGAATTGATATTCTTGTCCCTTGTGTTGACATTGCATGGTTAATTCCTTAAAATCCATGAGAATGGGGCCCAGGGTGCATAACCATTCAACACCTAGCACAATTTCATAGCCACCCATGTCTATAGAAAGCATATGGGATTCCAAGTTATATTGACCAATTTGGAGTTGCACATTTTCACAACGTCCTCCATATTTCATGGGCCCTCAATTGGCAATCATGATTTGAAAATTATTGTTGGAATTGATATAGAAATTGACTTCTTGGGAAATGCGGTGATGGATAAAATTATTGGTGCTACCATTATCAACAAGGATGATGACATTCCAATTATTAATGTAACCAATTAGCTTGAGGGTCCGGAGAATAGAGAAGCCAATGAGGGAATTTAGTGAAATCACTAGTTCAACTTCTGGTGGATCAGAGGGTGGATTTAGATCAACTATGGGTGGTAGCTCCTCCAATGGGGGAACGACAACATCCTCTTCAAAAACATCCTCAGTCATGGCCATAAAAATATTATATTCCTTATAGTTGTTCCCTAAAAAATATTTGTCATCACAATTATAGAAAATACCATTGAGTTGAGGTTCATCAATTTCTTCCTGGGTTTATTTCTCAATCTCGAGGGGGTTGGAGGGAGGGGTAGCATTGGCGGTTTTAGGTCAAGGAAGAAAATAAGATTTTTTTGTCTGGGAGGAGATAATCTATTGGGATTCCTTGTCTCGTTGAGTATATTCCAACCAAGTTTGGGGCCGGGCCATCAGAACATGGGCATGAATTTCATATTTTAGACCACTAATAAAGAATTCCTAGAAGAAGGCATCTAGCATGACCTCCATTCTAAAATCCAAGTGCTAAAAGAATGAAATAAAGTATTCTTCTATCCTAGAATGCTTAAACTTGTTCAATCGACCTAAATGATGGGTCTCGAAGTCAAACTGGTCATAAATATCTACAACAAACTATGTCTAAGCCACATACCCTTAGCATGCCTTTCGACACCATTGCCACCATTGCCATCGTTTCGGATCCAAATGTAGGATACCATAACGAAGCTTTTCTAAATCATCATTAACACCATGTAAATACAAATAATGTTCCATTTGAACGACCCATCCTGTGGGATCCAATCCATCAAATTTGTTCACCTCAATTCTAGGAAGGGGGAGGTCTCGAGGAAGGTGGGTGGAATGAGGACCTTGGTAATGGGAAGAGTCATTATCTTCCTAATAGGAAGTTTGTTTAGAAGAGGTAGGGTTCAGGGAGATGCTCACCAATTGGAAGAGTGTGTATTTAATGTATTTGCATTGTTCATGGAGGGTCTGAACAGAGGAATTGAGCCTGATAATGTTGTAATTGATAGTTTTGATGTCCTTCTTATTCTAGAGATTGTCTCCAATCAAGGTATTATGTTCTTGGGCATGGGTGGTGGTCATTTGGGAATATGAAAAAATAGGTAGAAGGGTCTGCACTAAAACAATTATAGGTGAGGGGTATCAAGATAGATGGGGAAAAGAGAGGAATCCAAAGGGAGATATAGAAAATAAGGTTGTCGAGAAGGGTCAGTGGGACCACATTGGAAAATGGTGACATGTGATAGGTATCATGACTATCAGGGAGAAAAGGGTAATCCAATGGGATCGGGCCCAAATAAGGGTGTCGGGAAACGGGGTTGGGTCCTCAAAAAAATGTCTTAAAAATGATAAGTACCATGGTAATAAGGGAAAAGAGGGGGATCCAATGGGATAGGTCCCAAATAAGGGTGTTGGTGGGACCACTATACTCATTTTTTTTACTCTTGCATAGTTTTACTCTGATCTGAATAATATTGTAGTGACGAAATGCCCAAATTCTTAAGAGAAATAAATGTTTAGTAATTTTTCAACCTGAATGTAGGAGGCAATGTTGCATGAGAATAGATCATGTATGTTCCTTTTCTGTTATGTTGTCATCCCAAGGGTTAGGGTGTTGAGTTTTTCTACACAAAAGGGTTTTCCTTGTGTTGTATCTCTCATATATACATATGGGGTCAAACAGTAGTACTCAAACCAATATCTTAGGCCACCAACTAAGGAGGCTAGACCATACCCTTAGCTATACTACCTGATTACCCAGGTACTAGAGAGTATCTTCTCGAGTGTTGCTCTCGATGGAACTATAGAATTCAAGAAGACGATCAATTTATCTATGGAGGGATTCAAGAGATCTAGGCCAATCCATATACATGTGTTTTATGATGCGCTACCACTCGAAGGGGTACCAATAGAGGTTACAAGGGTGGCCAACAATGTGCTCTTAAGAACCACTTGTAGTTCCTATGTGTATTCTTCCATGGCCATAGATTTATGCACTAAATGATAAATTTATATAGTTTTAAGATGTTGGAACATGCCTCTACCCTAAAACAAAATAACCCACAATTCCTTCCAAGGAAAGTGTTTTGATACCACTTGTAAGGTACTAGATGTAATATAATATGCAAAAATAGTAATATTCAACAGATATCAATGGAACAACAGAATTTTGAGAAGAGCAACACCAAAAATGATACCTTTCTTCAAGAAATCATTTTTCACTTCCCTATTCGAGGGGTACACCTCCAACAGAGCATGGCTCTATTATAATAATTTTCAAGACAAAACTTCTCATCCCTCATGCTCTTATTTATACTAATTATATCTTCTAAAGAACCTTCTAGCAGAAGATCTTTTTAGAAGAGGAAGCTTCTATTATTTTTCGTACATTGACTTGTTCCCATTTATTAAATAGGCATTATAAACTAACTTCATCCTTTATTACATTATAAATATATTATTCTACCTATGTGAGGTTTTATGGAGGTTAGGTCCCTAACACAGACCATTATTTCCACCATTCCTTGAGGAGTAGCCTATAGGGACATAGGAGTAGAAATGGTTGGAAGATGAGATCAAATCCCACTTTAGGGAGTATTAGTTGCTAGAATAAGGAGCCCAGGAATCCCTATATTACAACAACTATTTCAACCTCGAGATGAGGAACATTAGAACGGGCCAAAATCAACAAAATTTTGATCTTCTGTGAAAATTAGGAAAGATGACTAGCTCATATTTTTATGGCCCTGACAAGTGCACAGTGAGAGTGTGGGTACATAAGTTGACACTTACTTCCAACTTAAGCCAATCATAGAGGAAAAGGAAATCAACTTTTCCACTTTACATTTGGATGGATAGGCTCATGAGTGGTGGTATGATGGGCTATTAAAATTGGGTCATTCCAACATCACATCATATGAGGATTTCACCCAGAGTTTGACGGACAGGTTCAATATGAAGAACCATGAGATTCACTTTAGGTGGTTAGCACAAATGAGGTAGATAGGTACACCAGAGGTCTATGTCATAGAGTTCCAACGAATGGAGGTCATGGTGACTTGTGTTTATGAACAAAGATTGGTGATTTTATTCACGGAGGGCTTGGACAAACCATTAATAGGTTGGGTGAAGGATTTTAGGAAAAATAAAATATAGGAAGTTATCATGAAGAACTAGGATATGGAAGACACGGTCCCCAAGAAGACATCAGAAAAAACATTCATCCCATAGAAGGGACGGGTGTCAAAACCTCCCCAGAAAACATGGAAAGGGAAGGATGGGTTGGATGAGGAAACATGGAGATGAATAAGGAGGAATAATGTTTTCTACAGTTGCAAAGAGTCATGGGAACCAGTTCATCGATGTATGGTAAAAGGTAAAGTCCATTATATTGAGGTAGTCTTCGACGAGTAGGATGATGGTGATAATGAGGGAATTGGATATGATAGTGGTGAGCCATCACACCCCAATGCTACAAATAAAGAGCCATTGTAGGTTAGTGCCAAGGGAGTGACCATTTTGACACTCTTAGAAGTCCCTAAATACTACACCTTCAGAGTCAAAGGCATTGTCGACGGGTAGAGGGTTACAACATTAATTGATGGTGGGCCCACCCGCAACTTCATTTATGTTGCACTTGTCACCAGAAGACAAATCCTTGTAGAGTAATTTGAGGGATTCAACGTGGTATTATAATATGGGTACAACATCGCATGCACTCAGAGGATCAGTGGATTGGAGGCAACATTGGGAAATTATATGTTGACTGATGAATTTTATGTCGTAGATTTAGCATATACTCATGTGGTGCAAGGAGTTCAGTGGTTGTACTCATTGGTAAATATCCACATGAATTATCGGGAAATGAAGATGGATTTTCAGGTAAAGGGTGGAAAACAAGTCATCCTAAGAGGTATGTCAATAGGTACCCCCAGTACCGTTCCTAACCAATGTATGGAGGCCCTTTTTAGACATAGATGTGTGGCTTGTGTAGAAAAGTTCTTGATCACCATGGAGAAACCATCACAAGATCACCAACATTTCCCTGCATATATCCAATCATTTATTAGAAAGTATGAAAGAGTGTTTGAACCATTTCCAGTAGGGAGACCACCTAACAGAGGATTTGAGCATGTCATTGAGCTAGAAGATGATTCAAAGGTCACGATCACCACACCCTACATGAATCTAAAGAGGTTCAAGGACTAAATATATAATGCCATAAAGGAATTGTTGGACATGGGAGATATTAGGCTTAGTTATACACCTTTTGCTTCATTAGTTGTATTGGTGAAGAAGAAGGATGGAACTATGAGGATGTGCATAGACTACAGGTCAATGAACAAGAATACCATCAACAACTAATACCCATCACCCAGGATTGATGATATAATAGATGTGATACATGGGGTAGTGTACTTCTCAAAGGTTGATATGTGATTAGGGTACCACCAAATTCGGGTCAGAGAGGAGGATATCCATAAATCATCATTCAGGTTTCATTATGGGAACTATGAGTTTTTAATCATGCCCTTCGGATTGACTAATGCACTAGCTACCTTTTAGTTATGCATGAACCATATATTTAACAAATAATTGAGGAAATTATTACTAGTGTTCTTTGATGATATTTTGATCTACAATCGCATGTGGGAGGAACATCTGAAGCATGTGGACGAGATTCTCACCATTATGGAGGAGTAGTAATTTTTTGCCAAGGAGCCAAAGTGTGAGTTTGGGTTGACATGGATCCTCTATCTGGGGAACATGATTGGCATTGAGGGATTAAAGGTACATCGGGAGAATATACAGGCCATCTTAGATTGGCGCACCCCAAATCACTCACATATCTGCAAGGATTCTTCAAGATATGTAGTTATTATAGGTGCTTTGTGAAAGGATTTTCACAATTGGATATGCCATTGACATACCTCGCCAAGAATAGGGTGTTTCGATGGTCAGAGGATGCATAGGTAGCATTCAACAAAATGAAGAGGGTGATGATCACTTGCCCAGTATTAGCACTCCCATATTTCACACATCCTATTGTTCTGGAGTGTGATGCATCTGGTGAGGGGATAGGAGTAGTATTGATGTAGAACTGACACCTGATATATTTCAAGAGAAGAAATATAAGAGATCCATAGAATCTCTATCTGATCTGTGATAAGGAGATGTTGGTCATCATGCATGCATTGGAAAAGTTCAGACAATACCTGATAGGAGGATGCTTTGTGGTTAGGACTGACCACAACAACTTGAGGTATTTTTTGGAGCAGCTGGGTCTGAACGAGAGACAATAGAAATGGGTGATTAAAGTGTAGGTATATGATTTCGACATTGAGTTTTTAAAGGAAAATAAGAACATAGTTGTTGACTCCTTATCAAGGAGACCTATATCTTTCTCCATGACAAAGATCTCAATAGACTGGAAGTCCATTATTTTGGTGGAATACTCCAAGAACACCTTCTCTTGTGAGATAATGGAGGAAAGTATTTAGGATGTCAGGTACATGGTAGTGGATGAAATCATCTACTACAAATAAAGGATCTATATTGTCCCTGAGTCCAAACTCAAGGAAATATTTTGAGGGTAGTACATGATGCGCCATTGGCAGGGAACTAGGGGTATCTAAAGAGTTATAAGCAGGTGAGGGAGAGATTCTCCTAGAAGGGTCTCAAGGAGGATGCACTTCAATACGTGAGTGAGTGTATGAATTTCCAATAGAACAAGTTGGAATTTACACATCTTGTGGGACTGCTTCAGCCATTGTTTATTTCAAAGTAGAAGTGGGATAGCATTTCCATGGACTTCAACATAGGATTTCCAAAGGTGCAAGGTAAGGATTGTATCTACATGGTAGTGGAAATATTGACTAAATATGATCACTTATTTTCCATTCCTTCAAAGTAGAATACATCTCAAGTAGTGGATATATTATTTAGGGAGGTGTTCCAACTGCATGGTCTTCTGAAGAACATAGTCAGTGACCGGGATAATAGGTTTCTTAGCACATTTTGGAAGGAACTATTCAAGTTATCTAGGACAAATTTGACACATAGTACTAGCTACCACCCCCAGATATATGGGCATACTGAGATAGTAAATAAATGGATCAAGGGGTACCTAAGGAACTATGTGTATGGGAAACAATGAGAATGGATAAAGTGTTTGCATCTCGAGGAGAATTGTTACAATACCACTCATCACATTTCCATCTGGATGAGCCAATTCAGGGCATTGTATGGCTATAATTCCCCATCCTTCGTGGATTTTGTGTTTGGGGAGAGAAGAGATCCCAAGGCCAAATATTGGTTGTAGAAAAACTAGGACATCTTGAGAGTCCCGAAGGAGAATTTGTAGGCCGCTCAAAAACAATAGAAGATGTATGTAAATAGGAACCAAGTGGAGCAAAGATTTGAGGTTGGGGACCTAGTCTTTAGGTTGTGTCCTTATAGACAATTGTCACTAAATAAGAGTGGTGCAGAGAAGTTGAATCCCTTCTTTTATGGACCCTACAAAGTGATCAGGATATTTCAGGAGGTATCATACGAGCTGGAGCTACTAGAGGGTAGAAGGATGCATCAAACCTTCCATGTTTCTTTCCTCAAGAAAGAACTGGGACACTAGGTCACCTCTTTGAGAGATATTCCTCCACTTTATGAGGAAGGGCAGTTGGTTCTATCCCCCAAGAGGATTGTTGATTTCATGGAGAAGAGGTTGAGAAGCAGAATCATTTGAGATTTCTTGGTTGTATGGGGAGGATTACCCACATAGGATGCTACTTGGGAAGGAGAGAAGATCTTACAGCACCATGATCTGGAATTGCTTGAGGAAAAGAAATCTTGTGAAGGGAGGACTATATTGTCCCCTTCTGATTAATCATGATGGAGGATGACTCAATAGCCTATATGAATCTCGTAGGATATAGTCAACAAGAACAAGGGAGTTAAGGAGGTTTATTTGGTGTCACTAGGTTAAAAGTACGACAAGTCCTAAAGTGACATTAAATAAAAATAAAATTTTATTTAAATGAAATTGGAGGGAAATAAAGTGAGGGTTTCATTTGGTGAAAAAGGGAAAAGATCTAGAAGGCCTAGATGAAGGATAAATAGAGGGGTAACCCTTCCCTTTTGCATCATGATTTGTTTGAACTCTTTATTGGTGCTCTTGGATCCATTGTTTCATTGGGGTTTAGCAAAACCCTTCCACTACTATAGTCTAGTTTTGATGGTACAATACCCACCCTAGCTAGACAAGAGAGGATTCCATCTAGGACTACCATTGGAGCTTCACTTAGGATTTTTTTCTTACATTTGGAGGGATTCCAAAGTACGTAGGAGGTTTATGGAACTTTCTGGATGAGGCCAAGCCCAGACATTTGCATGTTTCAGGAGGGTTTCAAAGAAATCGGGGTTGAAGGCATCATCATGGATCAAGTAAAGGGTGTCTTGTGATGCCCTAATAGACAATCATATGTGTACCATGAGGACCTCTATGATCGGGGTTTTCCAGAGACCAATTGGATCTAAATGGAAAGGGTTATAGGAGTGGATATTCTATAGTGGATTTAGGAGGATCGTGGTGACTTTCTAGGTTTTTTTTTCTTTGTGTGTGTAATAGTATATCTTCCATTGCAACCAATAGAGATCAATGAGGTTAGTGTTTGGTGAAATTGTTGTTACATCTAGTAGATATTCATATTTTTTTTGTTTCTGATAATTCCATCCATAATAAAATTCCATGATCACCTCTTCCATTTTTTGTACTTGCAGTGTGTTTGATAAGATGTCTACTATGAGTTTACATGCAAACTATTTTTCATAAGTTACCAACCAGATTAAAAAATTGTTCACAAATTACTTGATTAAAATAATCATCTTGAAACATATTATCCTACTTGGGGACATCACAATTCTCTTATATACAATTTCCTACATTGGATGGAGTTGGGACCAAAATCAGCCACATGTCCATGTATATTTTTTAGAGCTATGGGAAGTAAATTAGAAGAAACATATTTATGACATATGTGACTTATTCCTTGTTCCCCTACACACTATAAATTTTGGTTATCCAAAATATATAAAATCAAAGGAATCCATGGCCAGCTTGAATGATATTGTAGATTAGTACATGAATTACTATACATACATTAGAATTTATGGAAACTCGGTAGCCCCACATCTCTTTCCTAGATATGTCTTTGATAGGATGTTGATTCTGGAGATTTCCTACCAAACCATGGAAACTGGTATAACTTTGGTCCTTTCAGGTAGTAGAAAAAATCTTTGGCCCACATTCCCTATCAATATAAAAAGGTAAACATTTTTAAATGGACCTCATGCTAGAAAATAAGATGAATCCTTGTGATCAATATGTTTTTGTATAGGAGAACCTAGGGGACATTACCATAAAAAAATAACATTCAATCATGTTAAATATGTTTATCTTACTCACCCTGAAATACATGTAGTCAAATATGAGGAGGAGACCTTCAAGGGGGTCTTATTATTGAAGAAGTGATACAAAGGCTTCCTAATGAGGTGGCCAAAGGAAATTTTCTTATGAAACAAGAAGAAAAGAATAAAATAACCAAAGAACAGTTCCAATTGCTTCATGAGAAGGATCAAGAAAATCTAGAAGTAAAGGAACAAGAGGAGAAAATAAAAGCAGAGGAGAGACACCAAAAGAAAATAATAGCATAGGAGGAATATCAGAGAATACATGTAGAGAAACAAAAAGAGAAAAAAAATATCCATGACCTCAAAGTAAGAAAGAAAGATGAACCCAAGAATATTTCAAGGTAGTTGAGAAGAAGAAAAAAGAATATGCATTGAAGAAGCTTGTTGATGAGAGGTAGAAAAAGATAGAAAAGGAAGAAAAATATAAATAATATGCACTATAGAAGAAAAGGGACAAAGAGGATAGAAAGAGGATAACATTAGAGGTGGAGGAAAAGAAAAATAAAGAAGAGAAAGAACAAAAAAAAGTTGTTGAATTTGAAGCCAAAAGGAAAGTGGGATGAAGAAGCATAGAATGAAATACAAAATAAATTAGATGAGGCCCAAAATAGTCCAGTAGCTCCGAATGTGGGCATAGTTGAAATTCCCCACTAGGAATGTACCCCTCTTATGGACATACTAGGAAAATTTTCCTTCTCCTCAGAGGTATTAGAATTATATGAATTTATAGTAGTAGTAGTAGTAGGGGAATAATACAATAGCAACAAAACTAGAGGCATAGAGAAAATTTCAAATAAAATAAAGAGGGGGAGGGACTATTTTCATCCAGGGAAAAACCAAAAGAATTATTGAGTGGAAGGAAGGGCTTGACCCCGAAGAGAGTGTCATGGAAACTTCCTCTACACTTAATTCATTTGCAGGGGGGATTCCATGTTTGTATATGGAATAGTTGATGTATTGGACACGGCACAAACCAGGATTGTTGGAATGGAGAGAATAATAAATGCACAAAGAGATGACATCACTACTGATTTTTAAAAGGAAGTCAATATTTCAAATAATATCCACAAAGAAGAATTAAATAAGACAATGCATAATCAGAATGAAAACCCAATGCATAATTTGAAAGGAAAACACAAATAGATGAAATCCTACATAAGGGAGAATTAGATTCTCTCATGATGGCACATTCCAAGGAAATAGAACAGTCAAAGAAAATTTATACATAGGAACTGACCAACCTATAGATAGAACAAGTAGAAACCAACAAGTTTATTGAACAACTAGAACACAAAATTCAAGGTTTGGAGAAAGATAAAGAGAGACTTGAGAACACCCTTGAAGAAAGTAAAGAAATACCTCTCATCCTAGAAGCCCTAAGGGAAGAATCCACAACTATTAATAAGGAACTAAAAATAGAGAAAAGGAAGTGTTTATGGATGATGAATGACATCCAGAGGAATAGGGATGACTAGATAAGTCTTGAATAAAGTAGGAACAAATATCAAAAGGATCAATATTTCTTTGATAGAATTTTTTATTGCTAGAGTGTGTACAAAAATCCAACAATCACACTACCACTATACGCTACTATATAGAAAATAAAGGATCGATTCTTATTTGATACATGGATGCCACTACTAGAAGACATCTGAAATATTCATAAAATATTGACAAAGGAATACAAGATATTTGGAATGCTTCTCCTTGAAGAGTTCGGAATGAATATCATGCCATACTTTGATGATGCAACCCCATAGGAACTGAGAATAGCTAAAGTAGAATAAAATATGGAATCTAGTCAGATGAACATCTAGTAGCTCACTGAAGCTAATAAATAGGTCTTTAATGAACACCTAATGAAACCAATGAAGCTAATCACACTATCCAAGAGATTCATCAAGAATATCTAGCAAGAATTAAATCTAGAAGTAACAACCAAAATATGTGATGGAGAACTAGATTTGGAGAAAATGAAGTTGGATAAACTGGGAAAAATCATGGAAGACTATGAATTATGGAAACAATACCGACATAAAATGGAATCACAAAAGGTCTCATGATTAGCTCATAAATTTGTAATTGATCTTTCTTTTATTTTTGTCCATTCCTCTTGCAACAAGAAGTTTCATAATGTAAGCAGTCCCTCTTGTTTTATAAAAGAGGGAATTGTGAATGAGTGAGTGATTTGCATATGTTGTACATAGATACAATATTTTTATTGTCTGAATGAAACAGAGGAAGAGACAATTTTGGAGGTTTATGATTCATATATGTGTATTTAATACTTTTATTTTGCATATGTCTATGATGTGAATTTTATTGCACTTAATTATATGAACTTCGTCTTCACTATGTTATTAATGTTTAGGTCATCATAGATTTCCTTATGAGAATATAAATAATGTTAATGGTATAAATGGAAATTATGTGTTGTTGTTTCATATTTCATTATCATAATCATTTGTTACTAGCTCAAATGAATTATTTATGTTGTCAGTAATAACATCTCTTTCACTAGGATCATACTCTTTAGAATGATCTTGATCATGATAGGTTATAATAGTATAGAATTGCATTTAGAATAGATTTAGACAGAATTATTTATATTTAGTTTAGATTTTAATTCATCTGAGAACATTTTGTTCTCATATTCATATTAGATAATCATTTAGAGTGGCAACGAGGCCCACATGCTGGTCATAAATGTTATTCCAAACAAGAGCGGCTCTAATTGGGACCTTCCATTAGGCATTCTCCCTAACCTTCTTGACAGGCCATATGTACTCATCAAAGGTACACTTTCCATTTTTCTCTTCAAAGTGTTTAAAGAAGATTCACATTCCCCTATCCCTCCAAATTTTAAAGTCTTCGATCTTCTTCAACAACATTTTCATTGGTTCAATGATTGGAACATACTTTTGGATGAATCTATTGATGTTTCTAGCATCAGACATGTACTTCCACATTCGTTTTGTGTCTAACATCTGGAAGTCATCATTGATACCTCTCAAGACTTAGGAAATTCACTTTATTAAAGTAATTTTTAAAGTTAATGCCTTCTTATAATTAATTGAGTTTAATTTAAGGAAATGCCTAAGTTTCTGGCATTAGTGAACTAAATTAAAACCAAGCCATTGATCTCAACTGTTGGTGAGATCTAATCTGAACCACCGATCACTTTGGAGATCTAGGGTTTTGGATTTAGGGTAAACTCAACATTATAAAAGGTAGATAAGGTGAGAGGAGGAGACACACACAGAATGAGATAGTGAGATCTCATTGATTGGGTGGAGAAGGAATTTCATCCAAGTGTGTAGGGGTAGGGTCCAAGGAAGGGAGTACGATATATAAAAGGAGTATTATCTATCAATATTGAAGGAAAATTCTTGAGGTGTGATCAGTTATTTTGTTGTTTTGTACTTTTCCTCAAATGGGCCATTTTTCCAGGATGGGAGCCTTGATTTTATCATAATAAAATCATCATGTTGTTGGTTTTCCCTTAGGGCTTTTTCCAGGGGTATTTACCCATAAATTATCTATGTACATGTGTTTGGTTTCTTTTTTTTCTTCCATTGATTTATTTAAATAGTTAGTAATCTAGTAGTGCTTTAAATTAGTAAATCTACAGTAGTTAAGCAAGCTATTTGCTAGGGTTTAATTTTCAAGTTCTTGGTTAGGCTCAAAACTAACATGGTTTAAAAGAATGATGAAAATTAACATGGTATTAAAGCATGATGAAAATTAACATGGTATTGGAGATGAGACTTTGGAAGGGAAGCCAAGTGCATAGATTCGTAACTTTTGCGGGGCAATAGCGGGAATTTGTTTTGTGTAGGTTTCACAGAAAATAAACAAAAAGAAAAAGGGATTTTTTTTGCAGCATCCATACATTCATACGACTGCATGGATAGTTGTAATGGAGTAGTCACATGTTCTAGGATATGGTGGGTGTTGAGAACCGAGCCATAGAGAAGAAGGGGTTCGGGTTGCAGCCACAGTCATAGCCAAAATATCCATGAAGTAGTCGTCGGGGTGCATCTGTAAGGATCAAGTGTTAGGTAGGCCACATGGGTCGTAGGAAAGTAGAAGAGGGCACAGGAAACCCGAGATAGACCTCAGAGAGTAGTATAAGGTTTCAGGTAGCCTTTGGTAGTTTCTGGAACCATTCCAACAAGAAAACGAGAATTCTAGGAAGTGGGTAGTAGGTCCAAGCATTGGGCAGTAGGTCTAGGCAATGGGAAGCAAAGTTTGGGTAGTGGGCAATAGATCCAAGCAGCGGAAAAGTTCTGGGAAGTAGATATAAATTTCAACAGTTTATAATCCTCGTTAAAATTATAATTTGGACATGGCCACATCTATTTTTAGGTTTGAGGACAAGTTGGAGGGTTACATTGATTCTCATGGAGAATGAGCTTTGGGATTTTGAAAATACCATCGTGACCCCACTGAAAGATCCAAAGGACTTGGACTTCCATGAGAATATGGACACTAAATCTAGGAGGATCATCTTAAATGTCATGAAGGATCACTTGATTCCTCACCTATCTGAGAATACATCAACCAGGGATATGTTTGTAACTATGAAAAATATTTTCCAGAGAAGTAATGCAAACAGGAAGAGGGTGTTGTATCCTTTTCGCCACTTGAATGAGAAAAAGAGGGACACTTGCAATTCTAGTTGGGCCTCCTAAATAGGACAAAGGTTAGTGTGTGAATCAAATGAATCAATCACATGAAATAAACAAACAACTAAGATAATAATAAATAAAGAAACAAAACTAAAATGCATAAGGAAATTATAACCAAAATCAATCAAACAATTGACCAATATTCAAGCCACCAATGGAGAAATTATATTAATGGGAAAACACCAAAAAGAAAGGGGGACTTATGGGTCCCCTCTTCCTCCTAGGGAGGGTTCTTGAGTCTCCTATGTGAGAGCTCTTATTGAAAATGAAAAACTATAAATTAAATGGTGAAGAAATCCAATCTTATTCCCTCAAGAGGTGAGGTGAATAGCTTAATGAGATGATGCTAGTATGCTCCAAGAAGGAAAGAGGTTCCTTGTAGGATAATAGAGGCAGCATAACAATATAATGATATTCTTGAATTCATAGTGCACCCATGGCCTCTTCTTATAGAAAATATTTGAGGCATTATCCAACTGGTCTTTAGTTTGAACAAGTGGCCCTTTAGGGCACCCTTGGGTCCTTGACCATCCCCCCATGTGGATTCATCTCAGATTTGAGGGTCAAATCGAATTGGGAGATGAACCAGAAGTGGGTGAGGGGCCTACAAGAACCATAAATGTTTCGTTCATAGGAGTGTGCATATTTTTTCGTACACAATTGTGCATCGATCACATGTGCTCTCTTTTGGCTTCTTTGGCTTGCGCACGTGCACTCACTTTCTGTAGTGGTTCTACACATGTCAATTTTATAACCAGTTGTATAGTTTTTGTGCCCTTTGGAAATTTATTTTTGGGGCTATGAATGAACTAATAGGTGTTTGGATATGTTGGATTCCTGTGACCATTTGCGGACGAAATTTCAGTGATAATAGATGGTATTGAGAGAAAAATTTAGAAACACCAAGATGACCATATCAGATGAATTGTCCAGTTATCTCACCAAGATCACTCATGTTTTGATTGGTTGGTATCCATTGACGAAGTCATGATAGATGAAGAGATGGTGAGAATGACCCTTAATGGTTTCACTTATCCATAGGCCCCATTCATCAAGGGAATCGTGGCATGGGAGACACTTCCCAAATTTGGTATGCTATGGGATGATTTCATATATGAGGATATTTGAGAGTAATATCTAACAGGCCAACAGATTGGTGATGATGGGAATCTAGATCTTTCTAGTCAAGAAAAGAAGAGCAATGGGAATACAAGTGGAGACTTGAATTCACATGTTGGATAGAAGAAGGATTTGAGCAAAGTGAAATGATTTGCATGCCACAAGAGTGTTCACTATACTTCACAGTGTTCTAAATGGAAGAAAGGGAAGGGTAAGTCCCAACAGATAGAAGCATCTGCAGTAACTCAAGTGTAATATCGCTGGTTTTAATCCCTACAAATTATAATATAATTGTATAAATGTGATTTAGGTTGGTGAGAAAGTATGTTTTTAGGGCCGGAGAGTCCATATTGACTAAATGGCCAAGGGATGAACTATGTGTTATGTACATTGAAATTATTAATGAAATTAGTAATCATTGGTTTTGATACGAGAGGGATGAAAATGATGGGGGGATATTATTCCATAAGAGAGAGTGGTACAAAGGGGGAATATTCATGGGTGTTAATCCAACCCAAATTCTTGAAATTATTATCATTGTGTGTAACCTTATATCTATTGTTGAGTGTTCCCAAAGTCAATCATTAAACTCATGTAAGAGGGTGGGTGTGAGGAATCGCATCCCAGATTTATTGAGAGCATGGGGTTGAAGTACAATCATCTTTGGGAAGAGTGTGAGTCAAGCTAGAAAGGGAAAAATAAGGAAACTCATATGCAAAAAAGGAGACAATTTTTCATGTAGGATTTAGACAGCAATGAAGAAGTTGAGTGTGGGGAAGAGAATAGATCACATTTTTATTGAATGAAGCCATGGTTTTTCTATGTTTTATGTTGATAAAGAGGCTCATGTGCTTGTAAAAGTGGGTTGTAATCATATAGTGTGTTTTCATGTTGAGGAAACAACTCAAGATCCTTCTGAAGGTTGTTGTGAGATCTTCTAAAGTAGTTGAGAGTTCCTAGAGTCCCTAGTTAAGAGATTCCTAGCCAATCAAGTGCACTGGAAGCCTTGATAAGTGAATGGTACATCTTGAGGGACTGTGAATAGTGAAGGGGGTACATTCCTTTGGTTTTGCAGGTCGCGGAGAAGATAGTTAGTGGATTGCAACTATTGCTAGAGTAGTTTCTATGTATGGAGAGTAGATAGCCAAAGTGTGGGATATCCTTGTGGGATTATAGCCTCAACTTGGGGGTGAAATTCTCTTGAGAGAAAATGAACAACAATGAATATGGATAGGAGGTTCATCCTTCATACCCAGCCAATTGGTTATTTTTATAAATAGACAAATGTTCAGTTTTTTATTATGATTATTCTTCTATGTAAATTATTATCTGAATGTTTTTTGTGTTGATGTGTGCTTACTAGACACATTCACACTTTTATAAATGTTTTTAGATGCATGGGTAACTCAACATGTTGTTTGTTGTAATTTTTATGGGCCTGTTGTCCCTTGGTTTCCTTTTATATGTATGGGAAATTTGTAAGTTTTTATATTTAGCAGACTAAGTCATTTTTGAAGTGATAGGACTCATATTGGAGGCTAGGAATGTTATAGATTGGTATCAGAGCCATAGGTTCAACATTGAGCCTATATGGGCTAGATTCAACACACAAAATCTAGAATTATATATTTAAAGTTTAGAGGATGTTTGCGATGTGTTTGTCAAATTTTCCAAACAAAATTATGGGTAATTGCTTGTAATTTTGGGAAAATTGAGATTAGGGTTTATAATCCCCAATTTTTAATCTTGCTGAAATTTTTCAGGCTTGGAATGGGCCAAATTCAGGATTTGCAGGATATCCATGGAAAAATTGAGATAAAATTTGAAAAATCCCCAATTTCTACAGTGAAATTCATTGAGAGATCGACACAAGAGTATCGTATTTTCTGTGCAAAGGTTGAATTGACATGATTAGGGCTGAAATTTCCCATAGGAATTGAATTACAAATCTCATGTGGTGGTCAAGGAAGAAATTTTGAATTTAGGTATTTTTGAAAATTTTGAGAAATTTTGAATTTTGGAAAATTTGGGTAATTTTCCATACCGTGACATCAACATGATGTGGAGGTGATGTGGCAGTGGTGAAGTGGAATACCATGGTGGAATTTTTTATGGTTTGCAATGAATGGTCATGGGCCCAGTAAGTGACATGGGAGCCACATGAGCAGGGTGGTGATCCAATACCATAGGCGATATTACATCGCTCACAAAGAAGTTTCGAGAAATTTCTTGGCGATGTGAAACTAGTGAAAATGTGCCACATAGAAGGGTGGTTTTGTGGTGTTTCATCATGGAGGGGGTGTTAACCCTTGATCATGTTAGAGATACAAAATAAATGTGAGCCATCGATCTCTCAATCATCTCCACCATTGGATTGGGGGGAAATCAAGTTTGCACGTGCCCTAAGAAAAGGGTGCAATATGGGACTCACCCATCCCCATGGCCAATGAATGAGCACCAGGTGGAAGGATGGAGGAAGAGGTGATACCCTTGTCCCATATGTAATTAGAAAGGGTACCACATGGGAAACCAAGTGTGGTGGGGACCAAAATAAATTAAGGAAGAAAGAGATGAGGGGGGAAAAGGATGATGGGGTAGGTCCAAGGTGGTTAGGTGTATGATATGGAATCACCTCAATGTGCCATGTGGAACCACAAGTCCACATCAACAAAGATGCCACATAGATAAAATTGTCCTATAGTCTAAAAACAACTACTTCTAGAGCCATTTTTGTATTTTGGCCCTAAAAGGAGTAGAACACCTCATAAGATGATACACTTTTATGGGTTTTGTTTACAATGTCAAGGGTTATAGAAATTTTAGAGAGGGACACTATCTAATTATGCATTGATTTTATAGAAAATGAAAATTACATGTTCTGAAATATCAAGGTCAAGCTCAGTGGTAGAAGCACAATTAATGTTGATATTTGTACAAAGTGTAAAAAAAGTAGGCATGAACATAAGATGCTAAGGAATTGGTTGGATTCCAAGGGGTTTGGAGTGGAGCTCAAAAATGTAACAAAATCCACTATTTCAAACCACTTTTTGGGAATTTTTGGGATTTTTAGAGGAAAAGAGTCTCGAGATGGAAAATATAGAAAAAAAAAAATATTTACTTGACATTTTGTATACTCATCAAGCCAGACAAATTTGGTTTAGAAAAAAAATTCCAGAAGTGCACAGTTTGGGGATAGTCGGTTTGACTAAAAATTAGAAGTCTGGAAAAATGAGTGAAAAGGGACAAAGTTGTCATTTCCATATTGTTGTGGATTTTGAATGGAGCATTAGATTGACAATATGAGAGTTGTTATGAATTCCATATCATCATTATTATCTATGTATCATACAAATGTTTCCCTGGTTTCTGATAGATTTACTTCTACAGGTGATATAAGTGGGTGTCTCTAATTAATTGCACTAGAATAAAAAGTATACAAAAGGGGTAAATTAGCAATATTCAGATGACTGTAACTTTTTTATTAGAGCTCAAAATTGAGCAATAAATTAGTTATTGGAAATATATTGGATAATAGAATCTATATATTCACCCACAATTTTGATTTGAGTAGAAAAATTCTCAGGTAAACAGATGGAAAATGATTGTTGGGTTTAAAGAGTAGAAAGAATGTTTACTATATAGAATTTGTTCATGTATAGTTACAAATGTATGGGTGAATATAGGACTAAGAATGTTTAGAATAATTTTTATACATGGGTAATATGCAAGGTAAATTTATAGATATGAGGAAAAAGGGTCAAGGCATTTCTTCAAAATGAGGATGTGATTTCTTTAGGAAGATGAAAGGATCAGATGTCTTGGTGCAATGAGCAATATGGAATCCCTCCAATGAAATTTTAAGGTGGGGAAATAATTATTTATGAAATATGTGCATATCAAATGTGGATAGTGAGTAAGAAATACCATATAGAATTCATGATATTTCATTTACAGTAGGTACACATAGATATGCAAAGCATGGGAGCATGAAGAGTGGTTTAAAAATAATATAAAAAAGTTTGAACCTTGAATCAAGGATGAGTAGAGACAGTTAAGGGGAGAGCGTTATGTCAAGTTTTATTTATAATATAATCAAAGGCTAGGAATCAGCCATGTTGAGATGTGAATCTAGGTGCAACAATGAGAGTTTGGGAATCTAAGAATCTAGTGTTATAATAAAGAGGGCCATAATCCATATATGAGGGTAAGGTGCATTTTCTTCGGGAATTATTATATGAATAATTAGAGTAGTGCATCCACTTTGTTAGAGTGCTCAGTGGAAGAAGGGTGCAAGGGTAAATCACTCGGTGGCTGAGAGAGTCAAAATCCCATTATGTGTAGATTTGTTCTAGATGTATGTAATTAGACTCCAATGGGAGGTAATCCATAACAATTAATTGGATTCCAGAATTGGACAAAATCCATGAATAGTTGAGATAAGTGGGAAAATGTACCATAAGTGGATTCCAATCTAGTTACACTCAATGAACTATGACAACAATGAAAGGTAATTGTTGATGCATATAGATAATGTTGAGTACATTTCAAGGGTACTGAGT
>ML804694.1:0-16689 GCA_009831015.1 Picea engelmannii
ATCTACTCCTTGAAGGAGGGTTAGGAAAGACAATATACTATAGGAAAGTTTCATAAAACATAAAATCAAAGGGGAAACCAAACTAAAGAAGAATCAAATATTCCTCCCCAGTGGAGTCGCCAGTTCTATTGTAGATAAATATAGCATAAGGATAAGCCATACATCCCTTGGATCTACCCTTGATCCAAGACAAACAATGGTGCTATATTTCTAAATAGTTTTCCCTAGATCTACTAAAAAAAATTCCTTTTACACTAAAGGAAAGGATGGCATACCTTTTATCAAAGGTTGTCCTCATGCATTCAATAGATGCAACTCTCAATATCCTATCTCCATCTCTTGTGATTTATTTTCTGCACACAAGAAACAAACAAATACCAACCTACAACTTCTGCAAGTGTTAGGAAATTCAAATCTAGTCTAGATCTATCTTGATCTACTCAAGGAGAGAACAAATCTACCTTCTACAATTGAATTCAAAAATATGGGTAGGGGAAAACCATAGATCTATATTATGAATAAAGACCAATACATAAATCAAATAACCATACCTTGAGTGAATGAATGAGATGATCCTTAAGATCCTTTCTCTTTCTTCTCCTTAGCTCCCAATCAAGCAAGTCCAACCTAAACTAAAACATGAAATGTATGGAGAAGATCCTCTGAATATATAGAAACATAACTCTGTAAATGATTCTTCCTCCCTTTTCCCATGAACATCCTTCCTTATATAGATTGGTGGAGGAGGCTAGGATATGTCTCTAGATCTCTAGGACTTAGTGAACTTTGAGTGATTGAGAGTTCCCAGTATCCTACTCTAGCATCCCCAACATCCAACTGAGCTATGCCACATAAAAAAAAATTGAACTATATACAAAATTAAAACATATAGAAACTCTACAAATGCACAGGTTCATATAGAATAATAATAAAAATACTTATGCAACACACATAGGAAAAGCCCATAAAAATAAATGCATACATAATAATGCAACTTGTAATTTAACACAAAATTGACACTTATCTTGGTAAAAATATCACCAACTGCGTGCATACCTTCCAAGTTCCTCCCATCCTTAGACCATAATACTCAAAACCCTCAGTAGTGGGTCACCCCTAAGCTGGGACTAAACTCCACCCGGGTAAAGGAATTCCTAACTAGGATAATGTATCTCAGATAACAGGAAAAAATTTGTCACAGGTGCCAACTCAAACTAACATCATACAATCCCTCATTCCCCACATGCATGTCCCACCCTAGGAAATGTGCCCCTTTTCTACTCAATAGTCCTTCGACTACACCCCTTCCTTTATGGCGCTTAAACAATAGGCCAGAAAGGAAGTCTCAGAGCCCTGTAGTTGGAGTTTGGCACCTTCGGGAAATCAATTCCCAACAATTCTCTCACCTAGAGAGAATTGCTCATAGGCCTGACGACCACCTCTTCAATATCCTACGGGCCTGACAACCTAATTCTTCAGTCCATCTCCTAAGATAACGAGGTACATATATAGATACAATTACAATGATAGGAAGGTATGAAGGATAGTTGAATGAGTGAGTGCATGATGATGGAATCCCCCCAAAATGAACTAAGTCCCAACTATATCTATGCATGTTCCCAACTTGACACTTGCCATGTTGAGAACTACTTTGGCCCACTTGTCCCCATCTTTAGAACTTAGGATAAAATAATTATCCATACTTTATACTTTAATGAATATTAATATAATATCCGTTTTTGTCTTAAGCTCCCTAGCTTAGCCCTTATCCTTAAATTTTAGCCCCCTTTCCCTAACTAGTGGATTTTAGTCCCCCATATGGTTTTACATGGTTGGTATGTCGCAGTGATGTGTTTTTCATTAATATTTGCATCTGATTACATTTACATTTACATATATACTATCATTTCTGCATCCCGGATCATGATCCTTAAAACAAAACATATACACAAAGGCTCTTTGGCCTCAAAATCATGCAAACTTAAGTTTGTTGTGCGCGGTATCCTGGAATGTGTACACTTCATCATTTTAGTGTGCAATACATGTGCGCACTATACCATGGAAGGTGCATGCAAAAATGATATCAAACAACTGACCAACTTACGTACATTTGTATTTACATTTACATTTGGGGTTCGGCCTAGGGGTATTACATTCCCCTCCCCTTATTTATGCATTGTCCTTGATGCAATATATACACATATACAACTAAAATTTCAAAAATCCTTAAAAATATGCGGGTATTATGCACGCATAGCATCCTCGTGCTCCCAAGTTGCATCTTCAAGACTGTACCAAGTCCATTAGACCTTTATTATCTCTATGGATTGATTTTTTAACTTCTTGATCTTCCATTCCAATATGCACACTGGATGCACTTGAAAGGTGCTTCTCCACCTGAATCACATTCCAATCAATGACATGATTAGCATTAGGTATATACTTTTTAAGAAATGATACATGGAATACATTATGAATATAAATTGATGCAGGTAAGGAAAGAATGTATGCTACAAGCCCAATCCTCTCTAGGATTTCAAATAACCCACAATAACAAGCTGCCAACTTTGAACAATTTCCCAATTTCAGGGAAATTTTGTTGGTCTTTACTTTCAAGAATACATGGTCACCCACTTTAAATTCCATGTGATTTATTCCCTTATCAACATATCTTTTCTGCATGTCTTGGGCATTCTTTATATTCTATTTTATTTTCAACATTTTCTCTTCCATTTCCCTAAGTAATTCCAGCGCAACTACTTCTCTATCTGTTGGGTTGTCCCAAGTTACTAGTGTGTTGCACCTTCTGCCATAAAGTGTCTCAAATGGGATCATCTTTAGAGATGCTTGGTACCCATTTTTATAAGCAAATTTTATTAAGTGTAGGTAGTCTTCCCATTTTGATGGTTTATCCATCACATACATCCTCAACATATCCTCAATCACTTGATTCACCCTTTTTGTTTGTCCATTTGATTCTTGATGATAAGTTGTACTAATATTCAAATTTGTTCCAAATCCCTTAAATAATCCTTTCCAGAATTTTGATGTAAATTTTGTATCTCTATTAGACACAATTGTCTTGGGTATACCATGCAATCAAGCAATTTCTCTCATATAAACATCAACAATGTTTTTTTCCTTGTGAGTGATCTTTACTGGAATAAAATGGGCAGCTTTAGTAAGCTTATCCACCACTACCATAATAGAACATGTTGCTTGTTTGTTCTGGGAAGTTTGGTTATGAAATCCATTGTTAAAACTTCTCATTTCCACTCAGGAATGGGTAATGGCCACAAAAAACCAGTTGGGTGTCTATGCTCGGACTTTAGCTTTTGACACTCCAAACATTTGGCAATAAAATTAGCAACTTCTTTCTTCATTCCTAGCCAATAATATTGCCTCTTGACAGTTGCAATAGTTTTTTTATAACATGGGTGCCCATCATAAGGTACATTATTCATTTCTCTCAATATCATATTTTTCAATTCCTGGGAATTTGGTACATAAACTATGCCCTTATATATGAGAATTTAATCATTTTCTAGCTTATATTCTTCAATTTTCTACTGCAAAATAGCTTGCTGTAATTTTTCCACTAATTCCTTGTATTGCAAATCTGATTTTGTAGCCTCCAAGATTTTGTCTTTCAAATCTGATTGGTACATGATTATGGCTATATCATGCAACTCATGCACCCTTCTACTAAGTGCATCAACCACCTTATTCTCCTTCCCTTTGATATGCTTTATATCAAATTCATATTCACTAAGAAATTATAACCACCTGCTTTGTGTGGCATTTAGAGTTGGTTGTCCAAATAAATATTTCGGCACACTATGGTCTATCCTCAACTCAAACCTTTTTCCCATGAGGTAGTGCCTCCACATCTTCAAGGCATGCATTATGGCTTCCAACTCCAAATCATGAGTAGCATAGTTCTTTTCATGCTCCTTCAACTTCCTTGATTCAAAGCATACAACATACCCATTTTTACTAAGGACTCCACCAAGCCCTTCTTTACATGCATCAGTGCATAAAATGAAGTCTTCATTTGGATCTGCAATCCTTAAAGTTGGAGTACTGGTTAATAATTGCTTCAAGTGTTTGAAACTCTTTTCACAATCCAATGTCCACTGAAAATTCACACCCTTCTTTTCCAAGGAAGTGATTGGGCGTGTAATCTTTGAGAATCCTTCAATAAATATCCTATAGTAGCCTGCAAGGCCCATGAATGATCTGACCTCTGTCACGTTCTTTGGCACTAACCATCAATGGATTTTATCTTCTCAGGATTCACTACTATCCATTCCTCTGAAATGATATGTCCCAAATAATGAATTTGCTTCTGATAAAATAAGCACTTGCTCAATTTGGCATACAACCAATGCTCCCTTAATACTTGTAATACCATCCTCAAGTGTTGTTCATTCTCTTCCTCTGATTTAGAATATATAATAATGTCATCTAAAAATACAATGACAAACTTATCTAAGTATTCTCCGAAAATACCATTCATTAAACACATGAAGACAATTGATGCATTTGATAACCCAAATAGAACCACTATGAACTCATAATGACCATACCTTGTTTTGAAAGAAGTCTTTTTGATGTCTTCTTCTTTAATTCTTTTCTGATGATAACCTGACCTGAGATCAATCTTGGAGAATATTTTTTCATCTTTCAACTGATCAAAGAGGTCATCGATCCTTGGAAAAGGATACTTATTCTTCACAGTTACTTTGTTCAACTTCCTAAAGTCAATGCAAAGTCTCAATGTTCCATCCTTTTTCTTCACGAATAAAAAAGGGGCACCCCAAGGTGACACACTTGGGCGTATATACACATTCTTCGGGAGCTCTTCAAGTTGCATTTGCAACTCCTTCAGTTCTGGTGTACTCATCATGTAGGGAGTCTTGGATACTAGAGTTTCTCTAGGCATCATATTTATGGAGAAATCAATGTCTCTTTTAGGGGGTAATCTTGATATTTCTTTAAACAAATCTTCAAAATCTTTTAGGACTGCATAATCTTCAATATTTGGCACCCTATATTTAGGTGTTTCTTCCATATGAGATGCAAATAATTGACATCCTTTTCTATAAAATTTCTTCAGTTGCGATGCTGAAATTTCTTTGATAATCATTGCCTTGGGAATTCCCTATACTTTCCTTAGGTTCTCGTCCTCATCCAAGCAAGTAAATGCCTTTTTATGATAGTATAGGATAGCATGATGTTGGTCCAACCAATCCATCCCAATTAGACAGTCATAGGAACCTAAAGGAAAGATGTTCAAATCCTCCCTAGTGTTTAGTCCAGTCATGGCCATAGGACATGATTTAACCATCTCATTAACTTTTCTTTTGGCTCTGGTAGCCAGCTACACCAACCAAGATTTTACATTATTGCTTCTTGGAAAATGAAAACTTTCCACCATCTTAGGATCTATATAACTATGACTAGATCCTGAATCAATTAAAATAGCAATGGTTTGGTTGTTGATCATACCTTCCACTTCAATCATATGTGATTGATACTCTTCTTTCTTGTTGTTCAGGGTTGCATAGATCCTTGGTACATTTCTTCCCATGTCTTCCACTGTTTCATATTGTTGTACATTGTGAAAAGTTATCACTTTTCACCTCTGTGAGGACAATCTATAAACATATGATCTCCTTTAGAGCCCCAACATTGAATAGGTGGCTTCCTTGACTCCCCCCCCGTCTCAATTGTTTTGGGTTCTCTAGAAGTTGGCTGACACTAAGGACTATTTCTGAAGAATGGTGGATTAGTCCCCTTCTTCCTCTAATACATCTTGAATTTTTTCTTGTCTTCCAAATATTTTTGGATAGTTGGCCTTGATTTTCACTGATCATATAGGAATTTAGCTTTCCTTATGGTCTCCTCCAATGTTTTGGGATCATCATATTGTATTTTGTCAATGATGAATGATGGAAATCCACTCAAATACCTTTGAATCTTAATTGTCTCATCCTTGATGAAAGAAACATACTTCAACAGCTCTAAAAACCTTCTTTCATATTCATTTATGGTCATACTCCCAAGTTTGAGTTCAAATAACTTTTTCATTTTCTTGTCATAGTATATCTTAGTCAAATATTTATTTTCAAAATAATTTTTGAATTCCCTCCAAGTAAAAAATTTCTCTTTAATGTGTTGCACCTGCACAAGCTGATCCCACCACATGGATGCCTTTCCCTTGAGTTAATATATGGAAATTCTTCCTTCTTCATGAGAAGAATAATTATGCAATTGAAAATACTTTATCATTCCCAACAACCATGTCTCTACATCTTCATCCTTCTTGTGATCACCATCAAATGTAGGAGGTTTGATTTTATTCATTTCTCCCCATAGCTCATCCACCCCATACCTCTTATGATTCCTGAAAGGGGATGGACTTGAGTTGTCATGTGCTCTCCTATTTGAATGCCTCGAGGAGTGATGGTGATGTATGCTAACACTTCTTTTTCTTCTTTTCTCATCAGGAGACCTGTGACTTCCTGATTTGCTTGAGCCACTCTCCTTATCCAATTTATTTTCTATTTTGTTCAATCTCTGCATTAACTTCATGTTGAAGTCTTCCTACTGCTCCTTTTATTTCATAAGTCTTTCATTATCATCCTTGTGAATTTGGACATCCTTTTGCAAAATTTTAATGGTCTCTACCATATTCATGTTTTCTTCCTTTCCTTCTCCATGTCCATTTGAGTTTGTTCCTTCAATGCCCATATGGACATCCATCCCTCTGATATCATCTTCCTAAATGTAATACCCCTATGTATCTTCCATCCTTGTGAAATTTTTGTTCATCCTAATATGATCTAACAGCTTTTAAATCTGCAAAATGTGTAGCCAACAAAATTTGTTAGGCTAAATAATTTAATAGATTCATGAAATTATGTACAATTTTGGTTCAATAATGCATCAGAATTATTTCTTCTGATTTCCTTAAAATTTGGCTGCCCAGATCAATTTTCTAGGTGAATAATTATATTATATTGTCCAATACCTTTCCAATGCCTACTTCCATGCTCAATTCCGAGTCTTCAGTAGAACGTTATGGTTATTTGAAAATTGTCCATTAATTCTTCTGTTCACACTTCAACTTGGTGCAAATCTGTGTTGTAATTGTGAATTTTTGCACCTACTCCATTAGATTTTTGGTAGGATATCAATTGGGTTTCTTCATATACATATTTTGGATAGTCTATCCAAGTTTCGCCTCTTTCTAGGTTTTGGGATGCTAGTTACAACCGACTGAAGTTCTAGGCCAATTATTGTTTTTGGTATGGAATGCTATAGGTACCTTTTGTGCCATATTAAACATTTTTAACATACCCACAATTTTAATTTATCTCCAGTAATGTGTTCTATGGTTCAATATATTTCCATCAATTATTCTTGTGCCTCAATCTGATTCTGGAGCAGAAAGTTATGGCCCTTCGAAGTTAGTCGGGTCTTAAAATTTACCCTCCATTGTTTGTCTTGTAACTTCCTGATAAAATCTATGTTTGACAAATGGCTTACACCATTAGAAATATCTCTTCGGGATCTTTCATTTGAGTTGTAGAGACAAAGTATACCAAGGTACACTTTATTCTCGAGGTTTTTGAGTAGCTAAAAACGTTGTTTAGGGCCTCAAAAACGCACTGCAAAAAGATGACCTTCAAATAGTATAAAGTGTCGTAGAAATTCACTAGTTTTATACTATTGTAGACCATCCAAACAACTTCGTTTGCACAAATTTGAAAATGTACACCCATATTTAGAATGTGCAACAACACCATAAGGTAACGCATGCTTCACACACCTATAATCAATGTGGAACACTTCTTTGTCGCGCCAATAGCTGGTGCATAGTACTCTTGTGTCGCACACCAATATTTACCACGCACAATTTTGGTTCATGCACTGATACCTGTTGCGCACAAATTTTTTTTGTGTTGCATGCTAATATTTCATGCACATTACACTCTATGCATCGCACCATGCCAAAATTTAGTATGCACCCACCGCACACCAGTACTCTGCGTGCACCATTAATTAAACCATCATGTGGCAGTAATATTGAGCATGCATGCATTGTATACCAACATTGCACACGCACCAAAAACTTCCTCTGTGCTCTGTCAATACTGTGCACACCACGTGTGCCAATATTATCTGTGCACATACTGCGCGTGCCAATATTTCGCATGCGCCACCCAATCCACACCGTGTAGTGTTAAATTTAGTGCGCACATCCGCACACTATTATTTTTCCGTGCTTCACTAGTTCTGCTCCACGCAGCGCCAAATTTATGTCTGCACACCCGTACACCATTATTTTTCGAGCATTACCAATTCTACACCATGCAACTCCAAATTTAAGTGCCCACACATGCACACCATTATTTTTTGTGCATTACCACTCTGCACCTTGCAACACCAAATTTAAGTGCACACACCTGTACACCAATATATTTCTGCGCATCCCAACTTGCACTCTATAGAACCACATTTTAGTGTGCACAATTTTGGTTCATGCACTGATACTTGTTGCGCACAATTTTGTTTCATGCACTGATACCTGTTGTGCACAGTTTTTTTTTGTTGCATGATAATATTTCACACGCATTTCACTCTATGCGTCACACCATGTCAAAATTTAGTACGCACACACCACACACTAGTACTCCGCACGCACCATTAATTAAACCGTCGCATGGTAGTAAAATTGAGCATGCATGCATTGTATACCAACATTTCGCACGCACCAAAAACATTTTTCTGTACTCTGCCAATACTGCGCACACCATGTGTGCCAATATTATGCGTGCGCCAATATTTCACATGCACCACCCAATCCACACCGCTCAGTGTTAAATTTAGTGCGCATATCCGCGCACTATTATTTTTATGCACTTCACTATTTCTTCTCCACGCAATGCCAAATTTAAGTACGCACACCCGTGCACTGTTATAATTCGAGCATTACCAATTCTTCACCGCGCAATGCCAAATTTAAGTGTGCACACCTGCACACCGTTATTTTTTGCGCATTACCACTCTACACTATGCAACACCAAATTTAAGTGTGCATACCCGCACACCAATATGTTTCCGTGCATCCCAACTTGCAGTCCATAGCACCAAATTTTAGTGCGCCCATCCACAGACCCTTATTTTCCACACTTCACAAGATTTTTACTGCGTATCACACATTTTTAGTGCACACACCTACGCACCTTCATTTTTCTGCGCATCAATTCCTCATGAATTCTGCTATAGAAATTGGCGCTTTTGCCAAACTTTTCTCAATTTTCACCATGGACATTCCAGAACTATGAAATTTGTTCAATTTCACTCCTTCAACACCCATTCAACCTTTGCAATAACAAATCGTTGTTGGTTGAAATTCCAGGAGCGAAATGTTTCCCAAACTCAATTCATGAATTGAGAATTTTAATCAACTAATATCGCTCCATCCGTCATGGGTTCCCTGTAACTTCAAATTCGACCAATTCTAGGTCTGAATTTGCTAGAATAGATATTAAATTAAGAATATCTCACCATTTGGGTAAATTTCTCAATTTTCCCATGAATTTAATAATAGAAATTGAGGATTTTGCCCAATTCCACGGAATTGCTTCTAATTTTTACAATGAACGCATTGTGACTTGAAATTTGGCCACTTCAAAATTAGTTATCTATGAAATTTCACTTCAATTCAACTTGCTCGACCCATCTAAGCTTAGTGTTGAAAACTTGAGCTCTGATACCATATTGTAACATCCCCAGCATCCAACTGGGCTATGCCACATAAAAAATTTTGAACTGTATGCAAAATTAAAACATATAGAAACTCTACAACTTCACAGGTTCATACAAAATAATAATAAAAATACATATGCAATACACAAAGGTAAAAACCATAAAAACAAACGCATACATAATAATGCAACATGAAATTTAACACAAAATGGACACTTATCTTGGTAAAAATATCACCAACTACGTGTAGAACTTCCACATTCCTCCCAACCTTAGACCACACTGCTCAAAAATCTCAGCAGTGGGTCACCCCCGAGTTGGGACTAAACTCCACCCGAATAAATGAATTCCTAACCAGACTGATGCATCTCAGACAATAGGAAAAACTCCACCACAGGTGCCAACTCGAACTAACAGCCTACGGTCCCTCATTCCCCACATGCATGTCCCACCCCAAGAAGTGTTCCCCTTCTCTTCTCAACAGTCCTTCGGCTGCACCCCTTCCTTTCTGGCGCTTCAGCAACAGGCCAGACAGGAAGTCTCAGAGCCCCATAGTTGTAGTTTGGCACCTTCGAGAAATCAATTCCAATAATTCTCTTACCTAGAGAGAATTTCTCATGGGCCTGAAAACCCACCTCTTCAATATCCCACAAGACTGAAAACCTGCTTCTTCGGTCCAACTCCTAAGATAACTATGTACAGATATAGGTACATGTACAGTGATAGGAAGGTACGGAGGACAACTGAATAAGTGAGTGCATAATGATGGAATCTCCCCAAAATGAACTAAGTACCAACTATGTGTATGCATGCTACCAAATTGACACTTGTCATGTTGAGAAATACTTTGTCCCACTTGTCCCCATCCTTAGAACTTAAGATAAAATAATTATCCATACTTTATACTTTAAGGAATATTAACATAATATCCCTTTTTGGCTTAAGCTCCCTAGCTTAGTCCTTATCCTTAACTTTTATCCCCCTTTCCCTACCTAGTGGAGTTTAGTCCCCCATACTCTTTTACATGGTTGGTCTGCTGTAGTGATATGTTTTTCATTAATATTTATGTGTGATTACATTTACATTTACAAATATACTGTCCTTTATGCATCCCGTCTCACCAGCCTCAAAACACAACATATACACAAAGGCTCTTTGGCCTCAAAATCACGCGCACTTAATTTTGTTGCGCGTGGTATCCTAGAATGTGTACACTTCATCATTTTAGTGCGCAGTACATGTGCGCACTATACCATGGAAGGTGTATGCAAAAATGATATCAAACAACTCACCGGCTTAAGTACATTTGTATTTACATTTACAGTTGGTCTTTGTTCCCCCCTTGTTCAAGATGAGAGGTGACAATGCAAGGGAAATTATAACAAAGTTAAGAGGAGAGAAGTAGCAACTTTAGGGTAGGACCAACAAAGGAAATATCATAAGGGGTGAAATTGAGGAGTCAACCTAGTAGCTACAATCTTTGGGACGTGACAGCCTCACTAAGTGGAATGGTGATCGATCTCGTTGAGATGCAAAACATCTCAAGTCGAGACCTACATGAAACAATGACTTAGTGAAGAAATGACCATCTAGAAGATACCAAATGAAGAGGTGATACCTTGATGTGATAAAAACGGGGTAGCAATAGTCAGTGTTAGGGATATATGACCAAGGGGGGAACAAAGAAGCTTGAACACCACTAAGGTAGGATCCCCATTGTAGATAACAATGGGAGGTCCAAGCTAGCCCCAGAAAGACCCCTTATAGGATGAGGCTCCATTCAAATTGACAGTCACATTTTAAACATAGGATCCGAAGGGAAACGAGAAGTAAAATAAGAGGAGGGATTTTCCTAGGAAAGCCTAAATAAGTGGAAAAAAGAGAAGGGAAATAAGAGATCCACATGGGGTGCCCCTAAAGATGCTCATGTATTCAAGGAAAATAGATAAGCAAGACTAGAAGAGGAGTCCAACCTAGACATGTGAATTCTAGGATGGGGAAAAGAGGAGGAGGCCTCACAAAGATTGGAAGGATGGATGAAGGAGACTAGAGGGTCAACCTTATGAGTGGCCTAATGAAGACGGGAGAAGGGAGTGGGGTCCTACTAAAAAAAATAATTCTTTCCTTCATGGAACAACAAAAACTCTCTTATGAAGGTGCAAAGGATAACCATCATTACATCCAGTCAAGAGTGTGACCAAGAATAGGCAAGGAGGATGTTGTACTCTAGGTCTCCTAGGAGTATTGAAAAATGGATGTTCATCCTCTTGCAGCCTATTTCAATAGCCCCAAAGGGTTTGGTCTTAGACTTTTTGAAATCTTAGAGGGTCCAATGAGCATGAAAGATTCAAGTAGCACTAAAAGCAGGATGGACATGGATTATTCTGATGCTAAGGGTAGATCTAAGGTCAACAATTACTTGCTTGATCGTAAAATCATTACATAAGATCTTGATAAAGAATGGATTGACAATGTTAACCTTCCACTCTTTGATAGAATGGATGCTATGAAGTCTGAACTTCGGCAAGTTCTAAGATGAACTTAGACTTGAGGCCTCCATCATGAGAACCTTTTGGTTAGGGGACACCCTAAGGATGTCCATAAATTTATGCTAAGTAGAATCACTTCAAGGATTAAAAGGATAAACTTTTTTAAGTTCAATCATATCTATAATACAAAATTAAAAAAGAAATTTGTATGTACATATCCATTTGAAATCTTAGAACTAAATTAAAGGATAAACAAACACATATATAGAGATGAGACGACTGAGATTGAAAAAACATTTCGAACGTTCTGTTGCGCAGAGTTGGGCTGCTGCTGTCAGGCGAATGTCTCGCCTGCAAAGCGCTGTGAGAAAGAACCATAAGAAAGGTGTTTAACGTGGTAGCAGATCGTAGAAGCCAAGGTGAAAGGGATGGGAGATATAAGAAGGCATGTGATATAGACGACGGTTTCTCTATGTGACCATTTGTTAAAGAAATAATTTTTTCACAACGATATTTGGCACATTTGAAACCCCTTTTCCATATAGATTTTCAAAATGATGTGCACTTAGTCTCACTGTAATTCTGCTACAGAAAAGGTTGTAAGCTCTTTATGGTTTTGATACTCGCACGAGTCATTTGCGTCTTCACGTACAAAAACGTGGCCTGAAAAACCTGCAAACGGTAGCCTGAAAAGGTTGAAGAAGGTGGTCTGAAAACCACAAAGCGTGGTTTGAAGATCTGAAGCTATACGAAATTGTACAATATTACGTTTCATCAACCCAATCATCCCATTTTTTTTTTTTATATCTTAAAAAAAAAATGTCAGATAACTTTTTTAAGTTTTGATCTTTTTTTTTTTCTGGAATCTCGTCACATAAATCTAGAAGGAATAGATTTCTGTTTTTTAAATTGTATTTTTTATTTTTTTAAATGAATTCAACTTCTAAAAAAAACTCTTAAGCCACTATGATTATGTAAATTTAACTTCTCAAAATTGAATATCCAACAATTTATTACTAAAATTAAAGTAAACTAAAAAAAACGTAGAAGTTTAGACTAGGACCACACACAAAAACTATGTTGAAAATGGTAAATTCAGATTAACTAAATTTTTAAAAATTATAAATATATTAAATTCAGGATTAAAAAATAAAAAATATATATAATTAGAAATTTGGTGAAAGAAATTTGCATAACCACTTTTAATAAAAAAAATTATATTATAATTACATGAAATTAAGATTAAAAGAAAATTACATATTCCATCTCTTAATAATTTTATTATTAAAAATATCATTTTCTTGCCCTAAATCAACGTAGAATTATATTTAACATTAAATAACCACCACTTAAATCCCAATATAATGCCATCTTAAAAAAACTAAATTAGAATGTTCCCAATGTCCTCATCACTATGTAACCCTAACTCGAAAGACGGTATGGCCACATACGTCATTAATTGTTTTTTAAACTTTGTATAGAACTTCAATGTAAATAATGGGCGTTGAACATGCTAAATCAGCTACAGCTAGAAAATATGTAGGAAAAAACTATATGTTTAGAAAAGAGATGATATAGCAATATTACCTGTACATGATAACGGGAGAAAAAAAGAGAAGCATCTTAACTGCCCTGAATGGAAAGCATCCAAACCATAGACACAATACCAAGATCACATCACAAGGTCATAATGAGAACGCCACTGCAAAAGAAGAAGTTTATGGTACAAATTTTTCTTGGGTGATATTTTTTTTTAGAAACATTTACTTGAAATTCAGTCAGAAATTGTTAGATTTTTAAATTTAAGTAATTTTTATGACTCAAAATTTTTCCAACATATTGATTCTATTTTTACATTCAAAAATAAATTTAAAAAAAAAACATTTCATACAACAGGTAGAAATCAACCTTATTTTAATTTCTTCCAATCTCATCAGAAGAGTAGGTCTGATTGTAGCTCTTCCCATTAGAGGAGTAGGTCATTGACCGTTACAGTCTTCTCTACATGCAGGACCCAGTTGCAAAAAGGGGAGGATGCAAAGTTTTAGCAAGAGGTAATTTTTTCAGTTGCAAAAAGGGGAGGATGCAAAGTTTTAGCAAGAGGCAATCCTGAAAGGGGAGGATGCAAAGTTTTAGCAAGAGGTAATATTTTTAGTTTGATTTTGCTTGAAATGGGATGATGAATGATTGGATCTCCAGATTTGAATAGTTAAGTTTGAATAATCAGTGTCCCAGGGGTTTTTTAGCAAGCTGAATCCATTTATGCATTCAGAAATACAATTTAAACAATAGAAAATAGCGATTTTATTCAAATTTACATTGCCTGATTCCAACCAAAAAAACCCAAAAAGTAGAGCGTTTAACCAAAACCAAAGTTTTATATGAAAAAGCAAAACTTCAAGGACATCTTTCTGTTCGTTCATGGAGCTTCCTCTATCGAACCTCCTTCTTACAACCCTTCCACCTAGCTCGTTATCTTCTGGTAGCATCTCATATTTTCAAATGATTCGGTCATTTTAACACTTGTAAAGCCAATCAACTGAACTCGGTCCCAGCTCACATGGGCAAGAACAGTTCCCACGAGATCTTGCAAATAGCATCAGTTGGTGCAAAGAGAAACGGTCACAGTTACGGTTCGTGCAAGGAGTAAATCCCAGTGTTATGCAAAAAGTAATGCCCGGGGTTTGTGGAAACAGCAAGAGTGATCGCGAACAGTAGGAAGCAACGAAGAATGTGAAAAGGAAAGCGAATACGTGGTAAAAGTAATAGGTTAATGTAGGTTAAAGTAACATTAATCCACCATTGTAATGACTTATTCTGGCCGATTCTGACTGTAACGAGTAACGTGAATGCAGGCCCGTACAGGAAGAGATGAAACGAAAGAATAAGACGAAACGAGAACGGCGGCCTGTACAGGAAGAGATGAAACGAAAGAATAAGACGAAACGAGAACGGCGGAAAAGGAGAGACCGTTAAGGAAATGGGATGGCGGGCAGTTACGATGAAAGCTGGACTTGAAGATCAAACCACATAAAGAGCCGTTATGCCAAGGGAGATAGATAGGTCGTGAGATTATGGAAGAAGCGTGGTTACAACATATCCAAGGAGTAGGATAAATCAAAAAATGGTCCTAGAGAAAGGGAATCTGACCTCTGAATGACGGAAAAAATGTCTGGCTTGTAAGCCTGTGTGTGGCTGCCATGGCCTTCAGCTTAACAGTGGAAGCATAAATAAACTGACGATTTAGACTAGTTATAGAATAGCATAGCAGCTAAATCTGGTTAGCATTTATCTGGTGTTAATATTTTAATTTATGTTAATCACTTAAGTGGCAATCAGTTAGCTATCAAAGTAATTTTTAAATATGATTAGTTAGCTATCAAAGTAATTTTTAAATATGATTAGGTAAATGTAAAAAAGTAAACACATAAACGGATGTCTTTATAATAGCTAAAAAGTTAATGATTGAAATCACAACCATTTATTTTGTGTGACTACTAAGAATATTCCAGCTATATTTAATCAAGTCCATAGAAAACTTATTAAGCACTAAACTCCTATTAAATCTGCCCATTGTCAATAGATGTATGCCTTTTGACATAATAAATTAAATGATTCTACGACATAGACAGATAGAGAGGGATAAGAGGTGTAGTGCAGAGGCACAGAGTTGATATGTGTGGTTGTAATTATTACTACTTGTTGCAAACGCGATATGTTGAGTTATCTGTATATTGAGATTATGAATTAGTTTCCTGTGTTGAATTGTCCGAACGCATTATTGGAAACCACAATCGCGTTAGGGATGCCCGATTATGAGATGCATGTGTATTGAGTATGAGACAATAAGGTGCATGTAGATGATGACAGTGTGTATTGATGAAATGACACTATGTATTGATAAAATGCCAGTGGGTTTATGAGCATGAGAATCTTGTGGGAGGAATTTGTATAATGTTAAATGAGAATCATTATCATTTTGGTATCGGTTTGGTATGATAGCTTAATTTTTTTTAAGGCCAGGGATAAAGAGAGAAGTGCCACAAGAAATGGTGAAGATGTTGCAAGAAGCCGAGATGAGAAGAGATGTCGTAGACTGAAGACCACTACAACATGCCAGAGCAAGAGAGGAGAAGACCAGAAAGGTGCAAAGAAGATGGATGAGAGTGTTAGTCGAATAAGTTGAGAGCAATCTGCTCCACGATTTTCTCCATTATTTTCTCCCCGATTAGCTCCGCGATTCTGCGTGATTGATGTAGTTAACTTTCAGTTGTTGCTTTCTTGTTTTTATCTCCGAGTTAGCTGAGTTAGACGCTTCGTTATTTACGAAGCATTTCATGCATGTAATTTCCTTTAAATTCACAATTCAATAATGAGATCAAGTGTGGTGTTTATGCATTATCTTCTGCGGCTCTGTCAA
>ML804694.1:16800-30111 GCA_009831015.1 Picea engelmannii
ACATGGATTATTCTGATGCTAAGGGTAGATCTAAGGTCAACAATTACTTGCTTGATCGTAAAATCATTACATAAGATCTTGATAAAGAATGGATTGACAATGTTAACCTTCCACTCTTTGATAGAATGGATGCTATGAAGTCTGAACTTCGGCAAGTTCTAAGATGAACTTAGACTTGAGGCCTCCATCATGAGAACCTTTTGGTTAGGGGACACCCTAAGGATGTCCATAAATTTATGCTAAGTAGAATCACTTCAAGGATTAAAAGGATAAACTTTTTTAAGTTCAATCAT
This sequence comes from Picea engelmannii, assembly GCA_009831015.1. Taxonomy (NCBI): domain Eukaryota; kingdom Viridiplantae; phylum Streptophyta; class Pinopsida; order Pinales; family Pinaceae; genus Picea; species Picea engelmannii. The sequence goes on from ML804694.1 coordinate 17,094, forward strand.
ATCTATAATACAAAATTAAAAAAGAAATTTGTATGTACATATCCATTTGAAATCTTAGAACTAAATTAAAGGATAAACAAACACATATATAGAGATGAGACGACTGAGATTGAAAAAACATTTCGAACGTTCTGTTGCGCAGAGTTGGGCTGCTGCTGTCAGGCGAATGTCTCGCCTGCAAAGCGCTGTGAGAAAGAACCATAAGAAAGGTGTTTAACGTGGTAGCAGATCGTAGAAGCCAAGGTGAAAGGGATGGGAGATATAAGAAGGCATGTGATATAGACGACGGTTTCTCTATGTGACCATTTGTTAAAGAAATAATTTTTTCACAACGATATTTGGCACATTTGAAACCCCTTTTCCATATAGATTTTCAAAATGATGTGCACTTAGTCTCACTGTAATTCTGCTACAGAAAAGGTTGTAAGCTCTTTATGGTTTTGATACTCGCACGAGTCATTTGCGTCTTCACGTACAAAAACGTGGCCTGAAAAACCTGCAAACGGTAGCCTGAAAAGGTTGAAGAAGGTGGTCTGAAAACCACAAAGCGTGGTTTGAAGATCTGAAGCTATACGAAATTGTACAATATTACGTTTCATCAACCCAATCATCCCATTTTTTTTTTTTATATCTTAAAAAAAAAATGTCAGATAACTTTTTTAAGTTTTGATCTTTTTTTTTTTCTGGAATCTCGTCACATAAATCTAGAAGGAATAGATTTCTGTTTTTTAAATTGTATTTTTTATTTTTTTAAATGAATTCAACTTCTAAAAAAAACTCTTAAGCCACTATGATTATGTAAATTTAACTTCTCAAAATTGAATATCCAACAATTTATTACTAAAATTAAAGTAAACTAAAAAAAACGTAGAAGTTTAGACTAGGACCACACACAAAAACTATGTTGAAAATGGTAAATTCAGATTAACTAAATTTTTAAAAATTATAAATATATTAAATTCAGGATTAAAAAATAAAAAATATATATAATTAGAAATTTGGTGAAAGAAATTTGCATAACCACTTTTAATAAAAAAAATTATATTATAATTACATGAAATTAAGATTAAAAGAAAATTACATATTCCATCTCTTAATAATTTTATTATTAAAAATATCATTTTCTTGCCCTAAATCAACGTAGAATTATATTTAACATTAAATAACCACCACTTAAATCCCAATATAATGCCATCTTAAAAAAACTAAATTAGAATGTTCCCAATGTCCTCATCACTATGTAACCCTAACTCGAAAGACGGTATGGCCACATACGTCATTAATTGTTTTTTAAACTTTGTATAGAACTTCAATGTAAATAATGGGCGTTGAACATGCTAAATCAGCTACAGCTAGAAAATATGTAGGAAAAAACTATATGTTTAGAAAAGAGATGATATAGCAATATTACCTGTACATGATAACGGGAGAAAAAAAGAGAAGCATCTTAACTGCCCTGAATGGAAAGCATCCAAACCATAGACACAATACCAAGATCACATCACAAGGTCATAATGAGAACGCCACTGCAAAAGAAGAAGTTTATGGTACAAATTTTTCTTGGGTGATATTTTTTTTTAGAAACATTTACTTGAAATTCAGTCAGAAATTGTTAGATTTTTAAATTTAAGTAATTTTTATGACTCAAAATTTTTCCAACATATTGATTCTATTTTTACATTCAAAAATAAATTTAAAAAAAAAACATTTCATACAACAGGTAGAAATCAACCTTATTTTAATTTCTTCCAATCTCATCAGAAGAGTAGGTCTGATTGTAGCTCTTCCCATTAGAGGAGTAGGTCATTGACCGTTACAGTCTTCTCTACATGCAGGACCCAGTTGCAAAAAGGGGAGGATGCAAAGTTTTAGCAAGAGGTAATTTTTTCAGTTGCAAAAAGGGGAGGATGCAAAGTTTTAGCAAGAGGCAATCCTGAAAGGGGAGGATGCAAAGTTTTAGCAAGAGGTAATATTTTTAGTTTGATTTTGCTTGAAATGGGATGATGAATGATTGGATCTCCAGATTTGAATAGTTAAGTTTGAATAATCAGTGTCCCAGGGGTTTTTTAGCAAGCTGAATCCATTTATGCATTCAGAAATACAATTTAAACAATAGAAAATAGCGATTTTATTCAAATTTACATTGCCTGATTCCAACCAAAAAAACCCAAAAAGTAGAGCGTTTAACCAAAACCAAAGTTTTATATGAAAAAGCAAAACTTCAAGGACATCTTTCTGTTCGTTCATGGAGCTTCCTCTATCGAACCTCCTTCTTACAACCCTTCCACCTAGCTCGTTATCTTCTGGTAGCATCTCATATTTTCAAATGATTCGGTCATTTTAACACTTGTAAAGCCAATCAACTGAACTCGGTCCCAGCTCACATGGGCAAGAACAGTTCCCACGAGATCTTGCAAATAGCATCAGTTGGTGCAAAGAGAAACGGTCACAGTTACGGTTCGTGCAAGGAGTAAATCCCAGTGTTATGCAAAAAGTAATGCCCGGGGTTTGTGGAAACAGCAAGAGTGATCGCGAACAGTAGGAAGCAACGAAGAATGTGAAAAGGAAAGCGAATACGTGGTAAAAGTAATAGGTTAATGTAGGTTAAAGTAACATTAATCCACCATTGTAATGACTTATTCTGGCCGATTCTGACTGTAACGAGTAATGTGAATGCAGGCCCGTCCGTACAGGAAGAGATGAAACGAAAGAATAAGACGAAACGAGAACGACGGCCTGTACAGGAAGAGATGAAACGAAAGAATAAGACGAAACGAGAACGGCGGAAAAGGAGAGACCGTTAAGGAAATGGGATGGCGGGCAGTTACGATGAAAGCTGGACTTGAAGATGAAACCACATAAAGAGCCGTTATGCCAAGGGAGATAGATAGGTCGTGAGATTATGGAAGAAGCGTGGTTACAACATATCCAAGGAGTAGGATAAATCGAAAAATGGTCCTAGAGAAAGGGAATCTGGTCTCTGAATGACTGGAAAAAATGTCTGGCTGTGTGTGGCTGCCATGGCCTTCGGCTTGGCAGTGGAAGCATAAATAGACTGACGACTTAGACTAGTTATAGAATAGCATAGCAGTTAAATCTGGTTAGCATTTATTTGGTGTTAATATTTTAATTTATGTTAATCACTTAAGTGGCAATCAGTTAGCTATCAAAGTAATTTTTAAATATGATTAGGTAAATGTAAAAAAGTAAACACATAAAAAGATGTCTTTATAATAACTAAGAAGTTAATGATTGAAATCACAACATTTATTTTGTGTGATTACTAAGAATATTCCAGCTATATTTAATCATGTCCATAGAAAACTTATTAAGCACTAAATTCCTATTAAATCTGCCCATTGTCAATAGATGTATGCCTTTTAACGTAATAAATTAGATGGTTCTACGACATAGACAGATAGAGAGAGATAAGAGGTGTAGTGCAGAGGCACAGAGTTGATCTGTGTGGCTGTAATTATTACTGCTTGTTGCAAACGCGATTACCGTATATGTTGAGTTATCTGTATATTGAGATTATGAATTAGTTTCCTGTGTTGAATTGTCCGAACTCATTATTGGAAACCACAATCGCGTTAGGGATGCCCGATTATGAGATGCATGTGTATTGAGTATGAGACAATAAGGTGCATGTAGATGATGACACTGTGTATTGATGAAATGACACTATGTATTGATAAAATGCCAGTGGGTTTATGAGCATGAGAATCTTGTGGGAGGAATTTGTATAATGTGAAATGAGAATCATTATCATTTTGGTATCGGTTTGGTATGATAGCTTAAATTTTTTTAAGGCCAGGGATAAAGAGAGAAGTGCCACAAGAAATGGTGAAGATGTTGCAAGAAGCCGAGATGAGAAGAGATGCCGTAGACTGAAGACCACTACAACATGCCAGAGCAAGAGAGGAGAAGACCAGAAAGGTGCAAAGAAGATGGATGAGAGAACAGAAAGGTGCAAAGAAGATGGATGAGAGAACAGAGGAGAATAAATAGGACACTGATGAATAAGACTATTGCTGAATGAGATGCTTCAAAATCAAGAGGAGCAGATTGAATCTGCAAGAAGAAAGAGTATGCAGAGTTGAAGCTGCATGAAGGGAGAGAAGAGATACCAAGAGGACAATCTTTAGGTAGAGTTGTGAGAAAAGACAAGTCCAATAAGAGAATTTTAGGAAGCGACAGCTGTGACCGATAGAGATATTGCGTAGAGACTAGGTCGTAGAGAGTAAAATGTTGTATAGTTGCGCTGACGATGATGAACAATGTAAAAGAGAGCACTTGAACTAGCTTATCTGGGGTTGCAGAGATGGAATTTGGAAATTGTCCTCTGTTGCTGAGGAGGACTCAAAATGGCATTGAGTTAGATAAAAGGGAGAGGATGGAAAGGATGTTACTAACAGAACAGATACAGTAGAAAGGAACAAATTTCCACAACTACATGCGTGCCAAGGTCATGCTTTAATTTTCTAAGGGGAGTGTGAGGGTGGAAAAGAGAAGATACCCAAGGACCTTGAAAATAGAGCATAAGTGGAAAATGGAAGAGACCCAAGGAGCTTGAAATATTGCATGGCATAACACCTAGGAACTTTTGGGTCGTCTTCCACCTCTCCATTGCATGGCACAACATCCATGGACTTTTGGTTAGTTTGCCACCTCTCTAACAAGACATTGAAATTAAAACACCATGTATTAAAGTTTCACAAATTCTTCTTTATATTTAGGGTTTTCTTGAGGGTAGATATAGATTCCCTGATTTCCTTAATGAATAAGGTTTTGAAAAAGATTTAGGGTTTTCTTGAGGGTAGATATAGATTTCCTGATTTCCTTAATGGTTAAGGTTTTGAAAAACATTTTAGCAAGAGTTAAACTATGTACCTCTAACATGATCGACATTATCCATTGTTAATAAACGGTGTAGTTTTGTTGCCTAAGTCAATTTGTCTTCATCATAAGGAATCCAATTATATGATATCCTTTATATGATATCCTCCCACCTGTCACTTAGCCAAAATTCCTAACCAAAATTTCCATGTGATTGAGACTATGTTCCACACCTTATAGATGCATGCCACACCTTGGGTTGGGTTGGGTTGGGTTTTTGAGATGAGAAACATTCAATATATAATAGGTCCATGCCATGCACAACCTTTTGCCACCCCATGAGAGAGATAGTAGTGTGCTCAACATGCACTAAAGATTTTGCATGCATTAAATATACTTAATGCATTTTCAAAAATTGGTCTAAGTGAATTGCACTTCATACAATTCATGTTGGGTCTTTATAATTAATTATGTTTTATTTTTACTAACGAGCATATATATGGAAGTGCTCTTCTTTATCTTCTTGAGATTCTACCATGTTAAAATCACCACAAAATGAATTGTATGTTATTAGCCAATTGGAACAAAGATAAGAATGGAGACCCACACTTTTCCTTTTGTGTGTTTTCATTATCCTCAATTCCTTGAAGAGCGCTAAAAACATTGTCCACATAAACATTATAGGAGACTCATTTTTTTGTTGGCGGTGTAAAAGAGAAAGCTCGTCCACTACCCCCTCCTCAGGAGTGTTGGGATCTAGAGAGCACTTTGGAGGTTGCAAGAGTTGATTTTCAACAATGGGTGACCGCATATGAGGCCTTACTAGGTGGCTACTTAGTGGTTGATGCCTTTGTAGTTTGGCACTTTGTAGTTTGGCACTTGAATATTGATGCATTTCCTCTTTCACATAACTTTATTTCATAAGCCCTTACTCATTTTTGGTGCCAGGGAACTTGGGTGGCGAGGAAAGCTATGTTTTTCTAGGCTGGTGATTTCATCTCCAGATTGGGTTATAAGCAAACAATCCCAAATTTGATGTTCCAAGATTTGGACAAAAAAGCAAGTATTGGGCAAGTTAATATAATGGGATAGCAAGTGATGTACAACACTACCAATTCGGATGTACAAAAACTATTTGAGGTCCTTGGATAGGATAACCTGCACCACCAGTGAGATTAAACAATGAAGAATATTTTGGGTTCTTCATAGATTAGCTCTGAGAGGTAACAATGCACGTGTCAAGGAAGTATGTCCATATGGAGAAAGTAACAATCCACATGTAGGGGAAGTCTACCCATATGGAGGAAGCTAGCAACTCTTTCTGTCAAGTGTAAAGTTAAGGGGCGAGTGGTTTAAAACCACCAAGTTAGTTTTATAGACCCATGGGCCACACCTTTAGATCTCTTGGACATGAGTAATTATATGAACTAAAAAAAGAGATATCCTTTAATCAAATTTTGCATGTGTTTTTTTCTGATATAGTTTATAATAATCCAAGATGAATCTCACTTTAAACATATCACAAAAACCATCATTTTAATATAAAAATTTGTAATACCTCCAAACAATTTTTTAAAGAGCTTTGGTGTCCATCATAAGACACCATCATGCAAAATGAGGGGTAATTGAGGTGAAACCATCCTTATGGTGAAAAGGCCATTAACCTCACATACCATCTATGTTGGAGTGAATGTTGAAAGGACATTACACATGCTTACACAAATTTTGCAATCTTCACGTCATCTATGTTGGAGTGAATGTTAAAAGGACATTACACATGCTTATACAGAGTTTATAATCTTCATGCCATCTATTGAGTAGGGTTTTCCTCATGAAATGTGTTCAAAATATTGTATTTTTATCAATCATACAAATAAATAAATAAATTTAAATAATATGTATATATTACAGAAATAGATTTCATTTTGAATAATAAATTCATTTGTAATTTGAATAAAATATCTTAGACTTAAGTATATGAAGTATAGAGTTGATGATTAGGTGATGAAAAATACATAACCTTTTTTATATAGAAATGTTGAATAGTACAGAGTTGATTGTTAGATGATGAAAAATGCATATACTTATATACTTTTATATAGGAATGTTGAGTATGCTATAGATATTGTTTACGATTGTAAATGTAAAAAAAAAAATTTAACAATACATGATAAAATTAAAAAATTATTAATTACAAAATCTAAAATGAAAAAATTATGAAACTAAACCAATCAAAATGATAAAATGATGTATAAATAAAAATCTTGAAACTAAACCAATCAAAATGATAGTAACTAAAAATCTTGAAACTAATCCAGTCACTTTGAATATTGTAGTTTTGTTTATGTTTATAGGGAAAAAAATATAGAATTGAACGCAAGAACCCAAACAAATAGTGATTTAAATAAATAAAAGGCAGGCGAGTCCGTTTAAATGGGCCTGTTAAGAGTTTTTTTTCGCCGAGCCCCTTAGAGGCTGGGTGGGGAGATTCAAACTCTCAGTTTGTCTGTGTAAATAAGCTAAAATAGTTGGATCTACTGCACGTACAGGTAGGAAAAAACAAAAACAAAAACTGTAGGGAAAAACAAAAACTGTAGGAAAAAACAAAAACTGTTTACAATTGGAAGTTTTTTTTCCCTCGCCTTTTGCCTTATCGGGTAAACATTAATTTTTTGCATTAGGTTAATAGGACATCCATACTATGGGATGAATCTATGCCCGTGATTAATACACCAATGACCTGTAAGTAAAGCCAGAACCAACGCAAATAACACCGGAAATCGACAGCCATTAAGAAGTCTTTCCCTTACCCTGCGTAGAAAAAAACTGAAAGAGAGAAACGCTAGCTGTTATTGTGCTGAAAGTAACTCCTCCCCAGGCGAGAAGAGTATACCCAGGAGTGAATTATAAACCTGACCAGTATAATAACCCTAGACGCAGATCTGAAAATTTCTGTAAAAAGTTAAAACTAAAGAAACCTAAGAGGATATTGAATCGCTTTCTGTAATCGATGTAATAGTTAATAGAAACAGGAGACATATAATAGAGAAGAATATATCCAGGAGTGAACTGTAAACCTCCCCAAAATAATAACGCTACGCACAGATCTGGAAATTTCGATAAAAGTTAAATCTAAACCAACCCGGAAGGATAATGAAGTGTCAATATAGAAACATCCAAAGTATAATAGGTAATCTGTAACTTTGAAGACTAATATGACTAGATGCAGATCAGAGAACTAGCTCAGAATAGAAAGAAAAATAATAGTGGACTGCAAAATTCTGAAACGCTTGAAAGGAGCAACGAATCTGTGTGTATATAAAAAAAACCTTCAAGAAAATAGGGTTTTGAAAACCTCTTAGTTCAATGAACAAGCATGGGATCTGGCACGATATATGGTGGAAACGAAAGAATCATCTTTTCCGGTAATACAATGAAAGACCTCATCATTACGATTTCTAAACAAAAGTAACATCAACCAGGACGAATTATGAATAACAACTTCCATGTGATCAGCGCAGGAAAAACATAAGAATAGAGAAAAGGCACCGTAAATATTCATTCCACGAAATGAATCAAGTCAAGTGCAAAAACTAGAAATTTCATTTTACTCAGAATCTAGCTGTAAACTTACCATTTCTAAATTTAAAAGCCGCCTGTCCTGAATGCGGCTACTATCTGTAACTTCACCAGTAGTTCATCAGCATCCACGAACAATATGATTTCATAATCAGCACTGTGAGCTAAAGAAGGCTAGAAGACTTCAAGCAGATGCAAATAGAAACTACTTTCCAAATTATCCAAAACTTACATGTACAAAATTCACCTTGAACGAGTTTCCTGTTACCTCTCTCGATCAAGTACTGAATCCTTTTATGTTTTCCCACAGCTTTCTTGAGCTTTGTACCCAGATCTGCTAGGAAAACATTTCCTACCACCTGAGCACTAAGTTCAAGAAAGCCGTGGAAAAGCATAACGGGATTCGCCGCATAACAAGCCATGCAGCACGTGAATCGTCGCCTGTGAACAGAGAGTCATCGACCTACCATTGCCATGATCCTTCGCCTCAACACTTCCCAATTTTTCTCAAAGTACAATCACAGGCCAAGGCAATCTGGAGAAGTAAATGCCGGCATTAATGATGAAGGCAACCTCAAACAAATTTACTGTCCAAATATAAAGGCTAACCTCATGAATGCTCTTTAGTAGGCTAAGATAGCACAGACCTATTTAAACTTGGGTGTGAGAACTACCTAAACTTAGGTCTGATATATTATTGATTCTTTATTTATTTATTTATTTATATATATATATATATTTCCATCCTTAGACTGAGTTGTCACAAAGGTGTCCACAAAATTTGAATCAGTATGGAAACTAAACCCCTGACGAACTGCTACTTAAATATTCCATATTTTGTCAAGGAACTTTGGCATTCCAAATGTAACTTGGGGTTTAAATATTCGATATTTTGACAAGGAAACTTGGCATTCCAAATGTAACTTGGGACATTAAGGTGCTCCTCATAGGAGTAGGTAAAAAATTAATTAAAAAAACATTAATATTTTTACCTTACTTGGTTCTACCGTGCTTCAAAGGGTTTTAATCATTTCAAAATAGATCAAGAATATCAGACTATCTAAAGCACACTGGATCAACCATGAATCTATTTTCTTCCAACAAAATGCTGAAAAAAGTGCGTTTTCATAAACTTTACACAAAACTAACATTGCCATGCAAATTTTGAAATCTAAATAGATGTTTTAGCCTCTGTACTCAATGCATCGTTTAAATTTCATTGGATGATTACACACCTAAACACAGAGGAAGAGTTGATGGGTCATTAGAATCATGGAGCTAACAATCAGGTGAGGCTGGTGCATGGTCTGTAAAAGGTGTGGAGTTAAGTGGACAAGCAGCCTTCCAGCTGGCTCTAGGTTTTTGACAAGGTATGTTACTAAAAAGCCATTTCCCTGGTCTACTTTGAAGGGGTGTTGGAGGTAGCCATCCACATCATGAGTGGAACCAGTGTTGGGCATATAAAGAACATGAAATGAATTGGTAAAGCTGTTTGCATAAACCTGTTTAAGCACAAGAATAGTTTCACCAACCAGTAACAGGTAAATAATCTAATATGTAGGTAACACTTGAAGTAACAGTAAACTATGCCCTGACCCTATGTAGGTAACACTTGAAGTAACAGTAAACTAAACCCATCCAATCCAATAATAGAGATAAGGACTGAAGCATGAGAAGCAGCTTGTTCTCTTTGCAAAAGCAGACAATAACGTACTTGAAAGCAAAGGACTGGACAACGCCCCGCCACTTACATGGAAGAAGTCTAGATGCATGTTGATCTACCCTTACACAGTTGAATAGTCTAGATGCATCATGCATGTTGATCTACCCTTACACAGTTGAATATTGGTCCCCTGGCTATCCCTATAGCCATAGAAATCAACACAGCCCTAATCATATGGACCACTGTTTTTTTCCCCACTCCATCCTCCAGTCGTCCCCTACTCATATTATGGAGCACGAGAGACACTACATCTCCATGATGCTGTCATTGTTACACTGCACAAGTCTGACTATGGCGATGCGTGCAGACAGTCTGCCACCTGCACGTCATTGTACGCATCCCCATCAGACACACACTCACTACACTCTGTACTCCCATGAAAAAGGCCACCGGTGACCGACCTCCATGATCAGAGTCCACTACCAATCACCTTCGTCTTCCCTCATCGAACTATTTTCGTCTTTATACACGTCTGAGCTACAAGTTCCGAGAACAGACACGCTCTCATCCATTAATTCCATACGAATATCACAACTAAGAAAAAAAATTACAGATATTTATGATGAAATAATTAAAGCTCCGCGGTGGTTGAATAGAAAATTTGTAATGCTGTGGATCGAGGACCGTCTTTATCGCCGACTACCTCGTGAAGGTATCTGTGTGCCAGAATATTTTGGATCGTCGTAGTAGTGCGCAGTGGGACCTCACCGTCAGGCAAAAAGGAAGAAGAGCCACACAATAAATATCCAAGTTTTAACCAGAGTTCTTCTGATTTCCAGCAATCAAATACTATTTAACTTGAAACCGTCTTTTGCACCACTCACATAAAAACGCAGATGCCAATGGCCATCAAACACTGCAATTTGCAACCCGTGAAAATTCAAAATGATACGACTGCTAATATACTCTCAGTAATATATTCCTTCTTGTGCACATGGTTTCTCCGATTCTCTGTTAAGTGCCATGTTTCAATGAAATTTTTAAAGAAAAAGAAATTTACAGTTAAGTTCGATAAAAATAATTAAATTGATTTTATAACAAGTGAAATTAGTCGTAGGTAATCCAAACTGAAAAACTAAAATAATTAGTAAAGATTTAAAACGTATAACATCTTGTGGATGGTTTAAAATCAAAATGAAAATAAGAATGTGTATTTCATGTGTTTAAAAGTTAAAGTAGAATTGAACAAATTTTAGGTCACAAGTCACAAGTAGCTATTCACAATATTACAACTATTCACAATATCACAAGTGTAAATTAAAGTTTTCAAAAAGTTTTAAAATAAATAAATCCATAAATAAAAGATGTGGCATATTAGTCCTATCCATAATACTCAAAAGTATAATTAAACTAAAATACATGAAGTACTTATTTGGTTTGTAAGGAGGTCGGGGTCAAAGATTATATTCCACCCAAGAGTATAGTAAAGAAAACTTTCTTTAGTGGGATAAGCTTCCTTAGTCTATTTAAAGTCTGTTAGGTGAGAAGGGGTAATGTGAGAGGTAAATCCACTTGTTTGCTACTTTTCACAGGTAATGTGAGAGGTTTACAAGCCCATATACTAACTTTGGAGGGATGACTTACATGGCTTACCCGAACAAGTAACCTTTGTTTTCTTTGTGGAATAGGATTATCTCTTTCAATTGGCTAGATTATTTTAAGGAGATATTTCCATAGAAAGATAGATTACTCCAAGGGGATATTTCCTCCTTGGAAAGAAGCCTATTCTCTCATATAAGAAGGAAGTTTCTTCCCACAAGCCAATTCCATGAACCTGGTTATGAGGATCTGGAGCTAGGGGTCCAAACCAAACTAGCTAAAGGGAAAAAAAATGAGTTAATGGTTAGAGGGTGTGTTGGTTAGTGGGTAAATGGTGAGGGGGTTAGTAGATTAGTGGTTGGGGTTATTTTGGGTTATATGGATTAGGTATTTATGGGTTTATGGTAGTGGGTTGGAGTTAGTCGATTAGTGGATCATGTTTAACTTCAATTTATGAGGTTAGTATGCTAGAAGCTAGGAGTTTAATGACTTGGTAATTAAATATAACAAACAAATTAAGGAGTTGGTGAGTTATTTCTACTCTTAGCCATGAAATTTTATACCAATCATATAACTTTTCACTATCCAACTATGCATACTTTTCACTACTTCCTCTAGAGTTATGAAGTTATATAAGTAATTCAAATTTGTATAGTATGATTAAATGTTTTTGGTTTTCACATTTAATTATATTATAAAATTAAGTTCTCTCTCATAAGTCTATCACTAAATTTAGATATATTAATTAACATAATTATTGAGAGGAATTTATTATTCATAATCAACATAGATTTTACATTATAAAAGATAATTTGAAAAGTGGATTAATTTGTAGTCAATGCACTTTGACTTTTAAATAATTTGCAATTTTTTCCCTTTCTCCTATAATTTTTTCAAAAGTCTCCAAAAAATTATCTATTAAATTGATTATTCTTTAAATTGAAAAGTAAATTTTTTATTTTTTAAATATAAATTCATATTTTGTGATTGGTTGTTAACTATGATTAAACAATTTTCATGTGATTTCACACTTAATTGTCAATTTAAAAAAAATAATTTTAAAAATAAAAATTAAACAATTGATTTTTCATGTGTTTTTATTAATTATGGGCATCAATACTTATTTGTACACTCATATCACTTCTATTAATTATAATTAATTTTAATATTTCAAACTCTTATTACTATATTTATTTAATATCTAAAATAATTAATAAAAGTGATATTAATAGATGTGACATGTGTGCAAATAAGTATTGATGACCATAATTAATAAGGATACATGGTAAACTGTTTAATTTTTAAAATATGACAATTAAGTCTAAAACCACAAAAAAA
>ML804694.1:30211-57742 GCA_009831015.1 Picea engelmannii
GTAAAATGTATCAAGAGTAATTTAGTAATTTGTCTATAATATTTTATCCCAACATCCATTTTTGGCATTATTTACATATTTGGAAAGATTTTGAAGAGATATACAACTTTTATGCTATCAAGTTTCTATGTTTCTTGATATGTATTTTCTTGTTTTCAAAATAATATAAAAAAGAAATCTTTTGACAGGAACAAAAATATTTGCAATTTTGTCACAACTTTTTTTCCCAACATCCATTTTTGTTGGTCTTTAGATAATTGAAAAGATATTGAAGTGATCTACAAATTTGTTGTTACACACTTTTATTGTGTATATATAGATATTCTTTTGTTGTTTAAAAGAATAAAAAAATAATCTTTTGACAAATAGGATACACTTTTGAAGGTTGTACTTTGTTATCTAGCCATTTTAAATTAAATGCCACATTTAATAATGAGATCAATCCCTTAAAAATGCTTCTATATGAACCTTTTTGTAATACCCCAAGGCCAAGCCCCTATTGAATTGTAATGATATTTAATGATGTTTATAGGCTGGTGAGCCAAGTATTTATAAGTTGGAAGGATTATGTGTTTATTAGGCCAGAGATCTTGGATGCTAAGGCCAGTGAGCCTGATTTTGTATATGTAATTATGTAGATCATTAATAAAAATACATCATTGTGTGTAGACTGACCACAAAGAAAGCGTTATACGGGACTAAGCTCCACTAGGAAGGGAAATGGAAGGGGGCTGAGAGGCTAGGAAAATGGGCTAATATTGAGGGATTAACCCAAGGGAATATTATAATATATTCCTAAAACACTAAATTTTGGGAAATATACCATGCTATCCTAAGTTCCTTTGGGGGGAGAGGATGCATGCAAATTTATGTGGGAATTTCCATTGTTGTGGGGGTTTGCACTCAACATTTCTCATGAGGCTAATCATTATTTCTATATTTCCTCACGAGTTCACTCCGGATGTTGGCCATTCGTTGTCCCATTCACTCATTCATTGAGTAGACACGCAGTCAGTAAATTTCTCCATTGTTGAACCCTTTTCCATCGTCAACCTCTGTAATTGTTGAGTCTTACCCTATTTTACTACTGTGGTTACCTGGTTGATTGAAGAGCCGAATAGAAGAGGCGGGTTGTTGGGAATGTGGGTTGAAGAGGCGAGTTGTTGTTAGAATATGATGGATGTGCTCGTTTAACCATAGATAATATCACTATTGTCACCCAACCATAGGCCAAATCCACCCTCGAGCACCTTAACCTTGACAGAGAATCATTATGTAAGCATACCCTAGGCTATATAGACAAACAAAGGGTGGTGCACATTTCTCCAAGGATAACGCACCAAGAAAGAGTTGATCAGAGAGTCCAAACCATAACCAAGAGATAGTCCAAGCCAAAACCGAAATTTGCTAGCTACAGCAACTGCAATGGCATATCTCCTCCAAACTTGTGCACAAATTGGCCAACTGCAGTGCGCACAAGTGCTTCTTTTGCAGTTATGAGAATGCCTTCCAGAATGAAGACTAGAAAACTGCATGGGCTGACTTCTCATTCTTAGTGCCTATTTACTTAGTATATAATATTTCCTTTAGTCAAATTATTCTCTTAGAGGATAATAACCTAATACAAGTTATCCTCTTGAGCCGACTTGTCTTCTAAGGTTATTAGCCAACTAATTAGGGTTTCTTCTTGCTTCCCAAAATATTCTATTCTCGTCAAGTTTACACGTGGAGGTAAATACCTCCCATAGCTACCATAATATCAACACTCCCTCCTAGCTAGGGAGGTATTGAAGGTAATGGTCTTGAGCACAAACATATCATTCACCCGGTAGCATCAACATAGTCATATAGACTATCTCATGACTAGATCATGAGCACCATCATCACTATCAGTGTCAACAACTGCATCATCTCTCGAAACCATACTCCATCTAAGTAATCAGACATTATGTTGGATAAGTCACTCACTCCATAGAGTGACACAAGAGCCCTTCTTCTAATCCAGTCATATGTCCTAGAAGAATAAATGTCCTGAACCATTTTCCGTCTGGAAAATCTCTGTCCATTATTCATCCATCTAGCTGATAATAATTTCCAACATTACTGATAGTCTTCAAGGAAAATCAGAACAATGTCATTCAACAGAACACAACTGTGTCTATCCATAGTAGTACACAACTACAATCCAGTGGTACACTGCCACACCAAGTAGCACACAGATACTTGATCAATGATGTATATTCATAATCAGTTGAACACATCCACCAAAGTAGTATACATCTATTGTCTGGAGACATACAGCCTCCATAAAAATCATCTGATATCAACCTGCACAGAAAACATTGTTATGATATAAATTGAATCATCTGGGCCATTCTTCCACTCACATATGTGAGGTCTGGAAGATCATATTCCCTCATAAAGTAGAACATCAATGATGAGCTATATAGACCATTCTTCTCAAGAAAGGAAGAATAATTGTCATAATTTCTGATCTTGGACCATTCACCTATCTGGGCCATTCCTCCGGCACTAAACAAAGTGCAACTTGGAGAGAATGAATCCGCCCTAGGGAATGCCTGTCCCTGATTACTGAACCTGGACCATTCGCCTATCTGAGCCATTCCTCCAATACTAAAGAAAGTGCAACCTAGAGAGAATGAATATGCCCTAGGGAATGACTGTCCAAACCATTTCCTAAGGAAATGACTATCCTGCACCAACCTCCAAAATATACCATTCTTCGAAACTGCTCACAACTGTGAGCTTATAAAGAATGACTGTTTGGCGAGGCAGACCAGTCTTCTTAACCACTACTAAGAGTGACCGTCAAGAAGAGAGACTATCCTAGACCATTCCCTATGTTAACCACAAGGGGAATCACTGTCTATGGTACATCAACAATCCATCTAACCATTTTCATTAAAAAAATTATCGTTCGATCTGGACCATTTTCCGAACTAGAAAATGCTTTTCCGTCAGAAATCTCAAACCACTTTCTGAACTGGAAAGGAACTGCTCATCCTGGACCATTTCTCGAACTGAAAAATGACTTTCCATAATTCAATAACACATCAGTGATCCCTCCCAACATGGGAGTCATCTCTTCCTTTTTCAATAAGGAATTCGTCTCCATGAGCTCCATCTTGAGTACGCAAACTATACCATCTTGGACAGAGGCTTTACCAAAATATCTTCTTATCTGCTCATCTGTGAAGATATATATATTGGAGAACCAATTCCCTTTTCTGGACTTCATCACGGAGAATGTAATTCTTGATCTTAATGTACTTTGGTCTTTCTGGAACACTGGTTTTCTCTGAAGGCTTCATATAACTTTGATCATTACAGTACATCGTAGTTGAATTCATCTCTTTTGTTTCCTGCTAGCTCATAAATCGTGGTAAGGCTCAAACTGGAACATATCCATGTGGCACTTATTCTGTCATCATGAGATCTTTGTCATGGATTGGAAATCCATCATTCTGGAGTTCTGAGTAACCATTCTGATATAATATAGAAATTTTTCACCACGCTTCTGTTGTGCATTGGAGGTTCTCTAACAAGTTGTCTTCTTTCATCTACATACAAGGGTCTCTTTCTGGTATACCTCAAATCCTTGAGGTTGCTCTTCATATGCTCTTTGTTCAATTATTCTGGAGAATAGTCTTTGCATTCATCTGATGTAAACTCCAACCCATGGATATTGCGGACGATATAATGGCTCATGTAGAGGTATGTTTGGTTTACTTGGAACAAACAATCATCATAGTCTTCTCCCTCCATCTGGGAGAACTTCTAGTTCTAGATCTCGCAATGCTTTCATTCACAAGTCTTCCAGACATTGTTCTTCATCACAACTTTCAGTTCCTCTGTTTGATTTCCTTTAGTGAGTTCATATAAGGATGATAGTCTTGTGATTCTCGATACAATGACTGGTTGTTCTGTATTTTCATTCTCTCTTGGAATCTTCATGTTATTCCTCATGTTTTTATTTCACTTTTGAGTTCATGGAGTTTTCTATAGATTCCATGCCCTGAAGATTCCACTTTCATCATAGGATCATGGATGTTGATGGACAACCATGGATACTTTTGAGGCTTCTTTTTCCGGAGAAGACTTCTTCTAAAGTCAAGATGAACATGTAATGCTTTTCATAGTTTCTACCATGGATATATACTTCATCATCTTCAATGGATCATAGGATTAGCTCCCTCCTAATCCTTGCTTCATGTATGAATGCATGATCTTCTTTTGGTAATATATAATTGACTCCCTCCATCTAGGATATTCCATGCTTCTGTCTTTATCCTTATTGCCTTCTACAAAGTGTCACAAATATTTTTCGAATTTCCTCTTGATTGCTGACTTCTTTCTATCTTTACTTCTTCTAGGTTTCTTTCTGATTTCGGCTTATCTTGCAACTTGTCTTATATTCATAGTGATAGCAGTCCTTATATTGTTGTTCTTCCATAAGTATAGTTTCTCTTTGAACATATTATCTTCTAAGAAATATATTTGCAAGATATGTACAGAAAATATGGTATGTACAAGAACTATGAAGAGTGTTGTTTTCCTTGTCTTAGAAGAAGAGGTATGTTTCTTCCTGCTTAATATTCTTTGAAAGTTCCTTTTCTTCAACAATTGATGCTTCGTGTGTCTCCTTCCTTTTCTTCAGCTCGGGACAATGATTCTTGTAGTGACCATACTTTCAACAATTGAAGCATATCTTTCTCTTGATTTGTCTTCTTCCTTGAATCAAACTTCCTTTTGTTCCTGAAATTCTTGAATCTTGTTGTGAAGGCTTGATCATCGTATTTCTTTTGAGGTTTCTCTTTTGCACCAATCATTGATTCTTCTTGTGCATAGCAAGTCCAAAGTTCTTTGAATGTAGGATACTCCTTCATTGTGTTTATGCTTGCGGAAAATGCATCCCATGTCTTGGGAAGACCGTTGAGTACTATATTTACCATTTCCTTCTCTGAGATGATCTCTTCAATAGCTTGTAGTTTATCTCTTAATTGATATATCCTCACAAAGTATTATGTTATGCTGTCATCATCATTCATATTCATGTCGTGGAGCTCATTCTTCAGACTCATTACTTGTCCAATGTTTCTGACTGAGAAGAGGTTTGTTAGGGCATTATACATCTTCATAGATGAGTCAATATAGGAGATCTAGGGTATAAAGTGGTATTTTATAGATTCCACTATGATACTCATGTCATTGATGTCATTGTATTTGAACTTCTCCATAATTTCAACGTTCTTCGGTTCCTTCTCTTTTCCTTCTTCAAACTCTGGTTCCACAATCTTTCCTTTCACAATATCCAACACTTTATTCTTGGCAAGGATGAGTTCAATCCTTGTATTCCATGCTCTGAAGTTAGAAGCCCCATATAACTTGTTTTCTGACTTCATAGAGTAAGTCATGGCTACATTGACTTGGTCAACCCTAGATTTTGACCAAAAACTCAAACTTGACGTCGTGGCTTGCTGAGAGTACCACGAGATGTGCTAGGCTAGGGTGCACTAGTCTATCTGAAAATTAGGTCAATCCATTCACATAAGGTGCCTCAACGAGAGGATTAGGGTTTCTACAACTACACCTACTAGTAACCCTAGTGGTAATGATTTGGTGACTGCTCCTGCTAGAAACCCTAGTGACAGTTCTTTCAACGAGCTTAGTATCCTTATGGTTATGCTCCCTTCCAGTGGTTAGACTGAATGAAGGAGGTGTGGGCCCATAACTTGTTAGATATGATGGATGTGCTCGTTTAACCATAGATAATATCAGTATTGTCACCCAACCATAGTCCGAAGCCACCCTTGAGCACCTTAACCTTGACAAAGAATCATTCTGGAAGCAAACCCTAGGCTAGATATCAAAACAAAGGGTGGTGCACCTTTCTCCAAGGATAGTGCACCAAGCAAGAGCTGATCAGAGAGTCCAAACCATAACCAAGAGATAGTCCAAGCCAAAACTGAAATCTTCTAGCTGCAGCAGCTACAATGGAAGCTCTCCTCCAAACTTGTTCACAAACTGGCCAACTGCAGTGCGCACAAATGCTACTTCTGTAGTTCTGAGAATGCCTTCCCGAATGAAGACTGGCCTCCTGTATTTATACAAAATCTGGAAAACTGCCTGGGCTGACTTCTCATTCTGGGTGCCTATTTACTTAGTATATAATATTTCCTTTAGCTAACTTATTCTCTTAGAGGCTAATAACCTAATACAAGTTATCCTCTTGAGAAGACTTGTATTCTAGGGTTATTAGCCAACTAATTAGCATTTCTTCTTTCTTCCTGGAGTATTCTATTCTCGTCAAGTTTACACGTGGAGGCAAATACCTCCTGCAACTACCATAATATCAACAATTGTCAGGCTTGTGGGTTGAAGAAGCAAGTTGTCAGGCCTATGAGTAACTCTCTCCAGGTGAGAGAGTTTGTTGGGGAAGTGATTTCTCCTAGAGGGAGTCCAACAACATCTACAGAGCTCTGAGAATTATTGATGTAACCTGTTACTGAAGCCATGGAAGAGAAGTGGAGCATTCGATGGATTGTGGTACAGTGAAGGTGTATAGTCCTGGGGTGGGACAGGCATGTGGGGAATGAGAGTCTGTGAGTAGTGGGTGTAAGTAGGTTCTTTGGAGGGAATCCTTCATGTTGCATTGTGCATATTTCCATAGTCTCAGCCTAGCCTAGGATTTCCTTTTCTCTAGGTGGAGTTTAGTCCCAGCTCGGGAGTGACCCACTGCTTCTAGTTTGGAGCAACATGTGTTGGCGCATATTTGATTAGACCAGGGTCCTTCTCAGGTTACCAACACAAGGTACAGAAGTAGTCTAGAGCATTGGAATTTTCATCTTCCTTGAAAGGAAGAAGTCTCACCCGAATCGCAACTAAGACGAGGAAAATAGGGAAGGGTAAGGAGAATACTTTGAAAAATCCATACAGTCTCAAGATATATGTTAGTATTGTGCAAGATAGATTAAACCTAGAACTGTTTGAACATTCCTAACTCAGATTAAAGAAAATAGAGTTTTGTTGCATTCATAAAGAAACTACATCCAATTAAGCAGATCTACAATAAATATAATACGAAGCAACATTCAAGATAATTTGAAGCTAAGCAGACACAATAATTTTAAAATTTGGGTCTCTCTTTGTATTAACATCATATGGATATTATCAATTACATGATTCTACTCAGTTTTAGACACAACTCGGTCATGCCAAAGCTTAACAACAAAACTCTATTCTACTGAGAGTCAAGGTTAAACCAAAACCATTGCTCTTTCACCATTACAACAGGACATGACTCTATTACAGACTTGGTATGATTCCAAAATCGAGACTCTTAGAACTATATCTAACACTTACCCAAAATGGAAAATAACACAGAACTCAACCTCATTCCAACAACCATCTAAACAACTATCTGAACATCAACGATAACAACCCTTTTACAATCATATTCAGAACATATATATAATCCAATTGGGATATTCAGGTTTGAGACTTTGAATGATTTCTTGTTCTTGTTCTATTGTAACTTCTTTCTCGATGTCGGTGTTACACTGTCTTTCCAACCATTTTCAGTTTCTTTCTTTGTTTTGTTGTCCAACTCCTTTGTGACTTGTGCAACTTTTGTTTGACCAAAAATGGGACTGTATCATTCCTTGTACAAATTCTAACAACAAAAAAAAAGGGCCAAATAGGCTCTGACCATAATCCTTGACTCGTCCTCGAGTCAAGTCCTTGGTTCTTCCGCGATCTATAGACTAGACCGTTTCTTTCCTTTGTCTTCTGTCTCTACTTTTCTTTCAGTTTCTAGTTGAGTTCTTTCCTTTTCTTCCTCTTCAAATGAAGGGCCCAACTCTAAGACCAATTCCAGGGCTCTCTTCCTTACTCCTTGGAAATTGGTGACCTTGTCCTACCACTTTCTGGAAAGGAGTGACGCTTCAACCACGAACTGTTGAATCACGTCTATAATGCATCCCTTAGGCTTGGACGTGACCAGAGTGTTCCACTCTAAGTTAGTTGTAGCATCTACCTGATGGATTTGCAGATAGGTTGTCTGAACGATAGGTTGAAACTCCTGTATCTCTTTCTTAGCTACTAATTGTGCTTCAAGTAAAGCATTTAGCTCATTGTTTGTTTTCTCGATCTGGTCAAATTTCTCTTGCTGCTCCATCAGATCCATGGTGATGGAAAATTTTTCATTGAGTGATTGGATCTTCATGCACAAGTCCTCCAGAGTATGGTTGCACCGTGAAACAATACCCATCCATTCACTAACTTCCCAAAAAATCCTTGTTCATTCTACAGTTCTTTTGTGCAAGGTTGCTCTTGTGTTATTCCCTTCAAGCATGAATATTTCCATTTTCTCTTGAAGCTTCCGCCATTATTGTTCTGCTTCTTCCTGACTCTCCCACAATTGTGCTTCCAGGTTCTCTGTGCGAATGGAAAACTCTGTCCATTCTTCCTGGAGTAGCTGAATATGTTGTGCAGGCTCTCCTGCTGCATTGGATTCAGGAAGTTGTGGCATTGTCCTTCAAATCACTGGCTAGGCTTCTGCAAGATTTTCTTGGACCCTTTCTAGTTTTTTTCTCTTCTTGGATCTTTGCATACTCCTCCTACGTCCAACGTGCTTGCGTGAGGAGCGCTTCCTCCTTACAAAACTCTGCTTCTTGTTCGGCCTGCTAGAGCCTCTACTCTAGTTGATCAGTTGAAGCTCTGATCATCCCTATTAACTGTGTTGACGGCCATTGAGAGAGGTCACCAGAAGAAGTAGTGGCCTCCCTGGGTACTTAGACTTGCAGTGGGATTCCACTGACCATTGAGTGTTCTGATGGTGTCTCCACCTCTTCCTCCCATGTATATGGACCTTGCGGATGTTGTGCAAGTCTCGTCCTCACTATTGATAGAAGTAATGGGAGAATATTTGTTTTCGCCAAGCAGAGATGCACCAACTCTGCACACTGTTGTGGGTTCTAGAGTACTAGCTCCAGTTGCTCTTGCAATGAAGTTGCACTCTGTCCTGACATCATTTCAGGTTCCTTCTAAACCTCTAGTACTTCTACCTCTTTCTCGACCATGGTATCTATGGTTCCACTTCTTTGGATGGCACTCTCAACATTGATTGTTGAGAGAGGGAGTTGAGGGCTTGGGGCTTGCGATATTGGTACAATTTGAGTCTTTGTCAAAGTTGGAGTTTCCTGGATTGGTACAAAAGGAACAATTAACTGGCTCGGGACTTCTAAGGTCAGACTAGTGAGTTCTAGTACATGCTCGGGTAGGTCGGGGGGGATTCAGCTGCATGGGCTCATGTTCAGTGGTTTGGGGTTGGATGGTTGTTTCTTGTGGTAGCGATGGGGTTTGTGGGGGTGACAGGGGTTGTGGGGGTGATGGGGGTTGTTCTATGATGATGGTGGTGGATGCAGTGGGGTTGGACCTTGACCAAGTTTTGAGGATCCTTGGTCATGTTTGACCTACTTTTGGGACTTCGACAAGCTGTCGAAGATGGAGCACAAGTTGAAGTAGAGATCATGGGATATCAGCCCCTTTTTAGGGATTTTTGGGTTTTGGGATTATGTAACGGGAATGGGGATGCCGTCCCATGGGTTTACCCATGTTTAGGCCCATTTTGTAATGTATATATAGAAAGCTAGGTGATGTAGGAAGTAGCTTGATCTATGTGATTGAAGGAGGGACAAGTATGCGATGCTAAGTGCTAAGTGTTAATTTCTAAGTGCAAGTGGTAATTGTAATTGCTTTGTGCATACTGTGTGAAACTTGCAGAGCTAAGTGCAAGTGATTGTAAGAGACTATAGAAGGATTTGTGTTGTAATTCAAGGAAGGGGGATCTAGAGAGGTGTGCAGATCTCCTGTCCTCTATGGAATAAGATATCATGGTTCTGTGCATGTAGAATATTGACAGACAGAAATAAAGAAGAAGAGTTGGTGGACGTAGCCCCAGGGTGGGGGTGAACCACGTATATTATGCATTGTGGTGGCTATGTGCTTTATGGTCATGGATGATTTTAGGGGCTAAATTTTTCTCATGGGCTAATTTTCCATGGTTTTTCCAAAAACGAGATTCTCTATTTTCAAAATGATTTGCCCAAATTCTATAGGATAAAATTATTTTACCTTAAAAATCGCCAAAATTTTATAAAAGCTATATAAAATCCTTAGAAATTTGAATATTTTTACAAAAATATTTCCAAACATTTATAGTTGGCATATGAAGGCTAAGTAAGATTCACCAAGGTTTTTACATTTCAAAATAAATTTTCATCCTTAAAATCATCCCTATTTATGGTTGTTCTCTTGTCTATGCGATTGAATGCTTAGTGCACTAATGTATGCGTAGAAGGATCCAATATGGCATCTTAGTGTTGAATAATGTGAACACTTTCTAGATCTGATCTAGGTCGGTATGCTTAGTACTTAAATCTATTGGATCTATATAATTACTGTGTTGATCTGTTGTTAGGGTTTAGCTGCGCTGTAAACTAAGTTTGACCATTAACGAACTATAATTGCTAAGTTCTATGTTAAGGTGTTACAATCACAGATCTGTGTCCCAGCTAAGGTTGCAGACATTGGAGTCCTACAACCACCCTTGCATCTACCTCAGGTGAGACTTCATCTGCTTCGCAGGTGTTTCTAAAGGGTCAATAGTTAGGGTTTTGTTGGTGCGTTGTAGTAGAGTTGAACCCTGGGTCTGCTCCTATGCGAACAAATGGTTTCATTGCCAGGACCTGAAACTATGATTGTTGGGAACTGAAGAAAAGAAAGAAAATCTTTTTGCATAGATATGTTGCCTTAGTGCACAGTATTCTACTTGACCTGTAAATATCTGTGCTAAGAAGAGTAGTCGGATCCGAAGAAAAGAGGTAATATCTCGAAGCTTTATGCTCTGATAAAGGTAAGAATAGTGAAAAGTTTTAGATCTGGAAGCTTTGTGCTCTGTTCAAAGTAAGGTTAGTGAAAATTTTTGTTTCAAGTGTATGGATCTAGGTATGCTTGATAAATGTTATCCTAGTCTGAAAACTAGGGCACAACTAGAAGAGAGAATGTTTGATATGAGTATATCTGATAGAAATAATGAAAGATATGTTATTCCTATGCATAGAAATAATGTTTGGAATAACAAATGGATGTAGGATCCTAGAAATAATTTTTTGCAGGTTAGCTACTATGAGCCTAGTGCGCTGGGGATCATTTAAGAAAAAAAGAGGATTAACCATTTGTTACATTGGCAGAAGACCAGGACATCTTGCTAAGGAATGCCCTGGAAGAATACCTAGTTGTATTTGTTGTAAATCTATGGACTATGAAGTTTTAGATTGCCCTATAATGATTGCTAAGCTTGAAAGAATGAATATGAGACAAGAAAACCTTAAGGAAGGTAACGAAACTAAGACCATGGAAGAACCCTAGACAAAATCAGAGATTGTACTACTGCAAATGAAAGAAACCCTAAATAATCACAGAGATATCAATTTATCAAAGATCTTCAAAGAAAAAGAATGCATAGAAGAAAGAATAGGAGACTTCAGCATAGACTATGTTCTGGATGAGGAAACACAAGTAAATATCATGACAGAAAGAAATTGGGAAGCTTTAGGAAAGCCTGATACGATTCCTTCATTGGGAGGAATATGATTATTCAGGGGAAAGCTGATAACCCTATGCAGAAGACTCACCTAGGTATCTATGAGTGCTCATGGAGCTTCGATAGAGGAATATTTTGAGGTTGTTAAATTCATTGAGAACAACGCTCCATTTACTATGTTATTAGGAAAAACCTGGATCGAGAAAGATCAGACCAAAAGAAAAGAAGAGGAGGCCCTAGAATAGAAAAAGAAGGAATTAAAATATTTCATGACTAGGAGAATAACACACTTGATTGCAGAATAGGAAAATAGATCAAAGCTACTAGGAACCATAAACTTGGATCACGAAGTTGAAATAACACAAGAAGATTCACAGATGAGTAGAGAACCTACCCTAGATAGAGAAGTAGTATTACTCTCTAATCCTATGAAAGAATCTCAACAACGTGAAGTTGCTATGCCAAAAGAAGACAAGAATAAGAATGGAAAGAGGAATACCGAGACAAAGATCACCGGGAAGAAGGCTAGAAAACTTAGTAAGAAGAGAGAAAAGATCGAAAAGTTACAGAAGGACCCAGAGGGAACTTCACGGAAAGACGATTTGCAAAATTGGAACTTCGCCAAGATACCAGAACAACACCCCATGGCACTTTTCCATGGCGAAGCGATATGACCATTGGAAGCATTATAACCATTGGACCGATGTTCCAGAACGGTTAGAACAACAGTTATGACCAGAAATCTCGCCATTGGACCATTGGGACCACGCCGCAACAGACATAACTGCATTGGTGGAAAGCTTCTTATCCATTGGAGAGATCTGTTACATCATGTCTACTTAGTCCGTCGACTGTTGCACCAAGAACACTTTTGTGAATTGTATCGGAGCTAACAAGAGAACCCATTGTTATCACACTATGCTTAGTAATATTGACACCAATTATGTTTCTTTGAGAACTCATCCATCCACCTGAGTTTTCCAATCGAGAGCGTGCATGTCGGACGAGCTCAGTGCTATGGAGAAGTCAGTCCAGGAAATTTTAATTGATCTGATGGCCGAGAGAGTGATGTCCATAGGAGTTCAAGATTCATCGACGTGAGGAGTTCAAGCCTCTCCATCAATTTCTCGTGGATCTAGACCATCCCAACCGACAATAGAGAAGAGAACCAAGCACAAAGATGATCTAACAAACATGAAGTTAATCCCAACCATCTTAGCTAACTACATCCCACCTCTGGCCGGTACGGTGAGTCGTGACAACATCCTGAGGGACTTTGATTACACCATGGTTACTACGTACCTCCTGAAGAGGATGTGTGCAATCCAAACATAGCAAGATAAGATCATGACGTTGAAGTTCAACGACTTCAACCTAGGTGACCACAAGAATTACATCATGCTTTCTCCTTACAAGTATCTGACCAGGACGAAGGGGAAGAACTCAAAAATAATCCCCCAGCCATGGACTATGAACATAGTGCAATCCACACTCTTGAACGCGATGAAGATACCACACTTTGGAAGGCACCCAGAGGTTAATGCATGTGTTAATATCCTGCTCTCATGTTACCATGGTAGTTATCTATGGCTAGATAGACGCATCAAAATCGACCTGATGATGACCCATAGGATCACTGGATTGAGCATGCAAGGACCTAACCCGCAATACTTCTACCCAAGGAAGGCTTCCGACCATGCCCCAGAACAGAGAATTAAGGACACTTATGGTGATGTAGAAAAGGGAACGTGAGGCTAGAAGGTAGCTTCCATCCAGAATGGCATAGTACGCTTGGCTTTCCAGCTGATCACAGGGAAGCTAGTGAGGAAGAACCAACATACACAAGTCACAGGATTCATTGTTGACCTAGCTGGAAAATGTGTAGAAGGACTCCAAATTAACTAGGTGAAGTACTTGGTCAACTAGATGGAATTACACTATCGCGAAGCTCAAGATCAAGGCTATGAGTTCCACTTTAGCTGGCTCTTGATCCTCATTGCATTTACCGCTTGGGAAATGCCAGAAGGTGAGACCTTCCCAAACATCAAACTATTTGAGCCACTCACTGCAAAGTTCACCATGCTCTGGTACTCGAGCGATATGGGAAAACAATGGCAGTCAAACGTGGTATTTCATACATATTATCTCCAACTGAAGAGGGTGATCAAAGTTTTCCCTCGCATGATGCCAAACAACCTGCATTAGTTTCGATCCCTCATGAAATTATGCACAAATTGGCACTTCATTTATATCACCACGTGTGTAGATGAGCACAAAGAAGAGCTTCAATCGTACTACAAGCTCACAGAGGAGGACCTTGAAGAGATTAGCAAGGACTGGTCTGTGAAACTCCTCATCCTCGCAGACCCCGTAGAAATGTCAAACCCTGAACCAATCAACAACCCTGAGACCACTCATGAAGAAAAGGATCTTCCTGGACCTAGTAGAACAAAGAAGACTGAAGAGGTCCAAAACTTGAGTAGCGCATCAGAAGGAACTGCTTTAGTATCAATTGGACAAGGGGGTGATGATGAAGTAGAGGAGACAAATGGAAAAAAGGACCAGTAGAAGCAAGGTGATGTAACACCACTTAGGGACCCTACTGATGAGGCTAATCCCTTGAAGACCCACTTCCCAAAAGAAATATAGATCCACCTTGACTAAGATGCAGACTGTGCTCACTATGGATGACTTCGACTTTATCATCGTAGTTGTATCAGATGCCTCATAGGACATATTACAAAAACATGAAGCAAAGTAGGAGGAGATGTATGATAGAATCGAGGTTGAACTCAGAGGGGTACAACAGACCCTTCAATCGAGCCACGCAGTATCCACTGTGCCCCCATCATCAGAAGCACCTGAGTTGGGAGATGATCCTGACCAACTACGCAGACTAGCTGATGCAACTGAAGCTCACCTTTGTCGTGCACAAGAAGAAACTGAACAGGCCACAGAGGCCCTAAAGAAAGTACAAAAAGTAGTTATAAATAAACGTCGAGTTGCGAAGAAAGAGAAGGTTGCCCTCCAAACTAATTTTGAAGAAGAGAAAGCACAGATCTAGCAATATAAAGATCAGTTGCTCGTAGAGTAGGTGGGAGTAAAAGAAGTAGTCAGCAGAGAACTTTGCTATGTGACAGGCTTAGAGAAAAAGGAGGAAGACCCAGTGGAACATCAAGTAGAACAACTCACGAAAGCTATCCAACATCTTCAACAAAGAATCACAGACCTCAAGCTACGAACAGTGCCAAGTACCCTACAGGACATGCAAGATCAAAGAGAAGCCACTTCCTGGAGTGCAATCAAGAGGATTAGAGAATTTTCTCTGGAATGAAAACATCTAAGTGATCGTAGTGCATAGAATTATGAGCGACTCACTGAAGATACTGATCCAAATTTACTAGAGTCATAGCTCTAGGAGGAAAAGCAACAAGCAACAACAGTATAGGTGCAGTTGAATCTCCTATCAACAATTGAAAGGATGAAGCGATCCTAAGAACAACACATTGCTTAACAACAGGTCCACACCATTCAGAGAAAATTCATGGAATTGACTCAAAGGCTACAACCAGTCCAAGATGAAGCTTGCCAACTGCTTGAGGAGTTTGAAGGCTGAAGCACAGAGTTGAGACAAGTAGTCGTTGCAGTCGAACAACATTTAGAGGGACCATTCAACGAAGCAGTCATCCAAGAGTTCGTCGAGAAGGAGGCCCTGGTACAGCAACAGGTTGAAGTAGCTCGAGCCAAGCTCGAGGATTTTGAAGCACAACTACTGATCCAAAAGTCATGTGGGCCCCGTTTGGGTAAGTGAGTACATCAACTTCCCGGGGTCGTAACTTTTGCATACAATCTCCGTTTTAGGCATGTGATAGCTCATTGGAAAGGTATCATCGAGGAGATTCATTTTAGGGGATAAATTATGCCTTAAAATATCATTGAGAACATAGATATCAAAAAACCTTCATTTGGGCCCTCAAAATGGCCCCAGAAGTTAAAACCTACTAAAAATAGTAAATTGCCAAAATTGCCAGAAAGCCGTTTTGAGCCATTTGGAAAAGGTGGGTGGCCACCGATATCCACCTGGATCAACTACCCAGACCAGAGTGACTCGGGACGAGTCACAAGTGAGTGTTGGGGGCATGTTGTCCCTTGACCAAGTTTTGAGGATCCTCGGTCATGTTTGACCTACTTTTGGGACTTTGACAGGCTGTCGAAGACAGAGTGCAAGTCAAAGCAGAGATCGCAGGATCTCGGACCCTTTTTAGGGTTTTTTGGGTTTTGGGCTTATGTAATGGGAATGGGGATGTCCACCCATGCCTTTACCCATGTTTAGGCCCATTTTGTAATGTATAAATAGAAAGCTAGGAGATGTAGGAAGCATCTTGATCTATGTGATCGAAGGAGGGACAAGTATGTGTTGCTAAGTGATAATTGTTAATTGCTAAGTGCAAGTGGTAATTGTAATTTCTTTGTGCATACTATGTGAGACTTGCAGAGATAAGTGCAAGTGATTGTAAGAGACTGTGGAAGGCTTTGTGTTGTAATTCAGGGAAGGAGGATCTAGCAAGGTGTATAGATCTCCTTTCCTCTGTGGAGTAAGATATCATGGATTTGTGCATGTAGAAGATTGACAGACAAAAACAAAGAAGAAGAGTTGGTGGATGTAGCCCCATGGTGGGGGTGAACCACATATATTCTTCATTGTGGTGGCTATGTGCTTTATGGTTGTTCTCTTGTCTATGTGATTGAATTCTTAGTGCATTGATATATGCGTAGAAGGATCAAATATGGAAGCTTAGTGTTGAATAATGTGAATAAATGCTAGATCTGATCTAGGTTGGTATTCTTAGTACTTAAATCTATTAGATCTGTATAAATACTACGCTAATCTGTTTTTAGGGTTGAGCTGCACTGTAAACTAAGGTTGAACATTAACGAACTATAATTGCTAAGTGTTATGTTAAGGTGTTACAATCACATATCTGTGTCCCAGCTAAGGTTGCAGACACTGGATTCCTGCAACCACCCTTGCATCTACCTCGAGTGAGACTTCATCTTCTTAGTAGGTGTTGTTGAAAGGGTTGATAGTTAGGGATTTTTGGTGCGCTATAGTAGCGTTGAACCCTGGGTCTGCCCCTATGACAACAAGTGGTATTAGGATTAGGGTCATCCTAGATGTCGATGATTGTTTGGGATGCTTGAGTGGTTTCTCGAGTATGAGGTATGGTCAATGAGATTGGATGAGGATTTAGGATCTTCACTGAGGAAAGACATGTCCTGGGTTTCTTGATCAAAGGGTATCCAATGAAAGCAGTGTTAAGGATGTCATTTCCATCTTTACCTGTCAGCATAGCTTGCTCCAGAAGTTGTGGGAATATGGGCAATGTCCTCTTCTTTCGTTCCATCAGTTGCATCTCCTCTTCCTCCTCCTCTGAGTCTGTATGCATTGGAGAATATTGATTTTTTTCCTTTGGGACCAAGCTCTATCCTACCCCTGCTTCTTGTCCCTTTTTCTTCAATATCTCCGCAGGTAGAAGGTAGTGCATCCCTGACTTGTGCTAGTTTCATTTCACTCCTGGACATGAAAATACTTCCTTGTCAAAGGCCTCCTCATCTAGATAAAATGGCAACATCTGGGAGTGAAAGTATTCATATTTGACATGCTTGGGCCAAAACAAAGTATGGTGGTGATTGAACCCAAATAAAATATTCCTCGTGTTCAGGTTGAGCAGCTCCTGTGTTACTTGCAACCTCTGAGTTGTGTTTAGTAGTCGGTTGTACCACTTCAAGAATGTTGCATTTTTAAATGTTGTGTTCTCTGAGTCCGACCTTGAGTGCTAAGGATCGAACATATTTTCTAATTGATCTTTATCTGCTGGTGATAATGGTCTTCCTAAAGGTGGCATCCACTTCAGCACGGTGAATTCAATGAGAAAGTATCCATAGGAGAAGGTTCTGCCCTTCTCTTGATATTCCTCACATGCTACTGGGAGTTCTTCTAATAGATAGCTACACCAATTGAATATTGCTCCATTGGCACAAAAATCCACCAATGACAAGGAATCCAACATACACTTGCCCTTGTAATAGGACCTCATTACCTTTCTATCAATCACATAGCAAGATGTTCTGACCGTCTATGGTAAAATGGGTTCAATCTTGGTTGTGCACCCCCATCTCTATGTATGAAATATTTCATACAAGGTGGGTTCTCCCTTTTTCTTTCCATGTTTACTAGGTGTTACACATAATTTTGGTCATCTTGGTGATGTATTAACAATGGTGTACTCAGGATCCCAACAAGAACTTTTTCCTTAAGAAAAGGGGATCTTGTCTCCTTCAAAAAACATATTTTCAAAGTGAGTTTGCAAGATGCATATGGCCTAGGGAGCGAGAATGACTCATTATCGCAAGCCACCTTCATCTAGGGTGTGAAATTCTCACAGTTTTCTCCATACATAGGGTGCAAACTTGTTTTCAAGCATGGAAAAGAGAAGAGGTCTCGAGGGTTCTAGAAGGGAATCTTCTAGAAAATGAGTTGGCATTCGTATAGTTGTCATTTTACTGACTTCATATATTTTATGGGATCATCCTCATCCATGTAACCATCTCTCCTTCTCCTATATATTGAAAGGATTCTCATGGAAAAGGTTAAGCAAGATTAATTGGAGAATTGGTGAAAGAATTGTGTGAAGAACCCTGCTTGAATAGAAGCTTGGAGACTCTAGTTGGTCTATCAAGAGGAATTGGATCTTCTTCATGCAAGTACAAAGAAAGTGTGTGTGTTGGAACCAAGGGTCACTAAAAGGGAGATTGCAACATCAAGGCGATCAAGTTGTATCTTCTACTTTCAATTAATATGATACAACAACATGTCCTTTTCCCATAAAGTCATTCTTACTTTATTGTGTAATTCCTTGATCATATGCATAAGTTGACATTGAATACATTGTGCTATCTTCACTTTGGTTGGTTTGTGTTGTCTTGGACTTGACCCCATGAGAGCACCGGAGAGAAGCGGGAGCAATAGAGACTTAAGGAAGCGATACAAAGGTATGTCACTTGTTCCTCCTTACTAGCTAATTCAATGATTGCAACTTAGGGAAAGAGTCATGTCCTATCCTATCTTGTTCTACATCCAGGTGGATCTAGGGAGATCTATTAGTGTCTGCACCTACCGATTAGTCCGATAACAAAATTGGCGACTCTGTTGGGGATGCAACCCATTTTTTGGTGTTTTTCCTTGGCCATTTTCTCTTGCCTTACCTTTTTTCATTTCTATCAATATCTGAGACTTCAGGGGACCCTGACAGACTCTCTGGGTCTAGAAGTCTCTTCAAAAACTTTGTCTATTTTTAAAATTTTGCCTAGTTTCAGTCATTCTCGCACTGAACCCTTCTCTTGCCTGCGAGAATCACTGGAGTTTGCACCCTATTGTGCAGTCCAGTGCGAACCTCTCACACTTTGATTGTGACCATCCTGCGAGAATGCTCCATTCTTGCACTATACACTACTGCTTGCCTACGAACCCATTTTGCAAAATTTTGAGATTAAAGTCTTTTGTAGCCCAGATACCCAGATTTGCATGTGTGTCTGAAGAGAACTTCTTGGGCCACTGATTGGTTGTTTCTTGACTTCGGATTTTGTGAATGATCAGTCTTCGGAAATCAAAGACTCTTGTTGTTCATTATTTTTCTCAACTGTCATCTCTTGACCTTTTCTTAGCAAGGATATAATCTTTGATCTTGGAATCTGAGTGTTTGTTTGGTTGGGAGCCGGTAATCAGTTTCAAAGTTGAGATCTATTGTCTTTCTCAATTGCTCACTCGGAAAATCATTGTCCTCATGCATTTGAAAAGACCCGCCTTGTCTGCTTGTCATTTTTGTCTTCATTGAAAGATTGGTTTGGGTTTTGTATGTTTCTTGTCATTAGTTATTGGTTTTCCTTAGTTCCACCACCATCATGTGGTTCTTTTTGAAAAGTAAAAAACATTTTTCTTTTTAAAAGAATTTTTGTTTTGAAAATTTTGGAAATCAATTATTGAAATAGAACAAATAGAGAATTAGCATTGTTCGTGATTTGTTGATATTTCATTTCAAAGAAGATTGTATATTGTAGTTCAAGATTGTTCCAGAAAACTTCTCTTTCCCTTCCTGTAAATAGGATTCATCAAACACAAATTGATAGTTTTCATTCCTATCTATGCATTGTTGGGTCAGAGTCTCACACAACATCGATTTCATTTCCGTCACCTTTGAGTAACAACAACCTTTAATAACATTGCACAATTTTAAAACTTAACTAGTAACTCTTTTCTAGGACTCTATTACACCAACAATTAGCTAGGCTAGGGATTTGGAATGGGCAGAGAGATACACTCTCTAAAGCACAAAAACACACAATAGCATCTTGTGTTAAGGAGTGTCAAATTCCATTTGCAACATTTTGTCCTGGGAAGCCCTTCTCACACAAGGGCCATACCCAAGGTTGCATTGATATTGACAGAGTTACTCACCCTGCTTTGTTGATATCGGTGTAGAGATTGCACGTATTACGGGGGTCACTTGAAGGTATACCCACAATGATGAGTGGAAGCCTCTCAAGTTGATTTCGAGCTAGATACCCTGCCCTTGCATGTGGATTGGACTGTCGATTGTCCCCCCAGGCTTTATTGTTGTCAGTGGTAACCTTAGTGGCCTATATTCTTAGGGTCTTACACAAGGTGACTGTGAAGGGGCAAGTATTCACGGTACCTGGAATCGATGTTGGCCAAACTCACTCAAGGTCCTTGGAGGGTATACCTACAATTATGTGTGGGAGCTTGCACCAGGGCATAAGTCCGTTAAGCAGGTCGTCAACGTAACTTTTCCACCTTAGCCCAGCCCCTTCTTGTCTCGTTGTTGCGACGTTGGATTTCATCACCGACTAGTAACTTCAGAATTAGAAGGTCATGTTTGCTTGGTGTTGTTTCTTAGATTTTGTTTACTAGCGCATGTTGTTTCTTTACTCAAGTTGACCATAGAATTTTCTTCGTAAGTTTTTAACTCGTTCACAATAGACCCTCCACGTCGTTCACGTAGAATGTAGAGCTTACCCCCAGAAAATCTAGAAGGTTCTCAACCCTTTCCTACCAGCTCACCGGAGGGATCTCCTCAACAGAGTGAAGTCCAAGACGTCACCACCCCACTAGGGGAAAGAATCGAATCTCTAGAATGATTCCAAATTTCCAATTCTCGAGAGGACTTTTGACTTCACCCCGACTCCGAGAGACGTATTGTATGAATGAATTCTTCTGGAGAACTAGTTGTTTAGTCTTTTGGATCACCAACTGGACCTTTCCTAGGACCTGAGGGTCAAGATCCTTTTTGGGCTACCGGCATTTTTAGACGGGACCTCTTTGGCTCATGAGCAAGCGTTGATATCACTGTCTCACTTGAGCTACCCGAAACGTCTGTTTCAGATGCAGTACCATTGACTACTGCTTACTATTTGCCTGGTATAGAAGCTCCGCGAGCTGACCACATCTTGAATCTCCCTTTACAAATGGCCCAGTACACAGATACTATGAGTCTTCACACCAATATTAACGTGACTAGCCTAGACCCTATTGGCACACCATTATTGCTCAGAGTCACCCCGACTCTTCCACCCGGATACCGTGCATTGAATGCCTCTATTCCCGTTCCTACGCAAAACACATATGGAACTCATGGTGGTCCCTCTTCTTCTGGGCACTCTCCTCCCAGTTTAATTCTGACACTTTCTCCACCCCCTTTCAGAGGACCTTCTCCATCCTCTATCAGCGACGCTGATCCTAGTGGCACCATTCCGTCATTCACTCCAAATTACTAGATTCCTGTTGGTGGACAATTTCACCAAGGAGGTTTGACTCAACCCCACCTTGTAGGGAAAATTCCTATTAGAACACAAATCCCAATTGGAACACAACCTTCGATTGGAGCACAACCCCCACTGACCCCACCCTATGGAAAAAACATACCTCCATCCTTGGCCCAGTATTGGAACCATCTGATACAACATAATCCTCAATCGACTGGGGGGCAACAGCCTCCAGATACATCCGTTATACCCCCTAGTAAAGGCCAACCATATCCAGGTACGTCCAATCCTATGTGGGTCTTGAATAATCAACCTCACGTCCCTGTTCAAGGATACAATCCCATGAGCTACTATCCTCCACAACAACCACCGAATCTGCCTAGGTCTTCACATTATATGCAGACTTCTTATGGCCCCACTAGTTTGCCGATGGGACTCCCTCCCCAAAGCCACTAGTACCCGCATGTTAATAGACAATTACCCTTCTTAGCCACTTTGGACCTCCCGGATCTGTCGAGGATTTTAAATGATCCGATCCATCACTCTTCCCAATGGCCCGCTATACCAGCCAAGCTACTGTTTGACATCCTTAAATTCGATGGCAAAGCGGGAGAGGACCCGAACAATCATGTCATGACTTTTCACCTCTGGTGCTCATCCAAATCCTTGATGGATGACTCTATTTGTTTACGCCTTTTTCAATGAACTCTCACGGGTTCTTCCGCGAAGTGGTATATAGAATTACCATGAGGTTACTTTGTCGAATTCAACACCCTAGCTATGGCTTTCCTCACCCACTACCAGTTACCGATCCATTATGAAATAGGGACTGATATTTTGATTTCATTCAAACAAAACAAATCCACTCATATCTCCGATCACATTCATGAGTGGTGACAAAGATGACGTCTCATCAAACTCGAACTTCCTGATGAGTTGCTGGCAGAGTGTTTCATGAAATCATTTGTGAATGACATTGGTTGTGACATCACCATGGGTAGAGTTGTCACAGAAGAATAGGCCATTAGTCGTGCTCAATATCTTGACCTCTTTTACTCACAAATGGGTACTCTTTATGACTTACTCCCTGATGCACCTCGTCCTTCCACTTCCGCCACTTCCAGTACTCCTGCTACTTCTCATGCAGCTGACGGTGTGATTGGAACCTTCCATGCCCAACCACATTCTGCCTCGAGAAACAACCCCAAACCCACTTCTTCTAATGTTCAAAATGCTTCATCTCCTACCCCTCCCACTGGCAAGACTTCTGAGGTAAATGTTGTTCAATCTACCCCCACCGGTAAAAAAAAATCCAAAAAAGGAAAGGGTAAGAATAAGGAGGACAAAAATACTTCGCAAGTAGAGAGAACCAAAACACCGCCCATTGATGATAGGGATAAGTGAAAACCCCAATACGCTTGCCTTATCTGTGGTGATGATCACTACACGAAGGATTTTCCATGACGAGCCGAGGTTACTAAATTCCTTTAAGGGGCCTCGAAACCACCCACTCTGTCCATTTTGTCACAACCCTTCCCTTCTCAACAACAAGCCCAATTGGTCATTCATGACCAACCATCCCCCTCCACTACATCTTACGTCTTAATGTGTACAGGTGATTCAAAGCAAAGTGACATCACACTTACCACTCGAGCCAAAGATTATTCTCCCTCCAAGGAGAAGGTTGATGTTATACCTCCTTCATTGGTCCAACCATATCCTATGACTCTGCCTACCAACGGTCCTCTTCATCTCAACGACTGAGCCTCGACACAGTCCTTTTCCCCCCTCCAATGGGCGTCATTCGGAAATCAACTTTCAATCCTCATGCTCGTGTTGCCCAGAACTACAACATTGTTGAAGATCTGGCCCAAGCACCATCCGTGATGTCTTCCCTCGAAGTCCTTCAAAGTTTTCCCATACAATGGAAGGCACCGTTGAAAGCAATCAGTGGAATCAACCCGATGGATACGAACTTAATAATTTTTGACTTGGAAGATCACATTCCAAGGTTACCCCCTCAACTCGCATTCCAAATACAAGTGATTGTTTCCGACAAAAAAATTTGTAGAACTGTCATCGACGAGGGTGCCTTGACTTGTGTCATGTCTATTACCTGATGGAAAGCCATCAACTCTCCCTCTTTGAATGAATCCCATAACACACTCAAAGCCTTCAATTTCTCCAGTTTTAAGCCTTACGGTGTCCTTCCTTTGTTGCCAATCATGCTAGAAGGAAAAACAATCCAAGTTGAAGTGGAAGTATTTGACACTCCTCTCGATTACAACCTTCTTCTTGGTCGTAGCTGGATTGATTCCATGCGTACAGTTGTGTCGACTCTTTTTCATGTTGTACATTTCCCACATCAAGGAAAGGTAATTACTGTCGACCAATTAGCCTTCTTTAACTTGGATACGTGTACTGGCAACATACCGTTCATCACCAAAACCCCCCTGGGTTACGAGAACGTCGGTGTAGGTCTTCTCAAAGACTCTTCGTTAATGAGTACCTTCCCCATTCCACCACTCGATGTTCCACACCTGTCTGTCGCTTCAATCAACATGATCTCCACCTCAATTCACGGAACCCCTGCGTCTCACAACCCATGGATGCTACCCAACCGCGACGATCATCTTTGTTACGACAACAAAATTCCTTTGAGTCCGGTCGAATCCACCTATTAGGTCATTCAATCGGCAACCCCTTCTACCCCCTCTCTTGGTGATTTATCTCCAGATCCTTTCCACGTCATTTTTCCCATGGACAAGATGATTATGTCTGTCATGGAAGACACCCCCTGGAATGATGGACACCACCGTTCCATCCTCTTCCTAGAACAACACACCATCGAGAGCTACCAACAGATCTCGACCCCGTCAACCGTTGTCATCATTTAAACCGTTCTCGAGTCCACACACGATGTGTTTTTTGAAGGGAACTTAAGAAATATCTCACCCACTATTCCCCTCGACATATCCATCAAACCTGGAATTGTCAAAAATGTGCATATTGGAGCTTTGTGTTCCCCTAATGAAATCGTCACCTAAAAGTCACTTTTCAAAGAATTTTGTGATGTCTCCACCTGGAGCTATGAAGAAATTCTAGGTATCAACCTCGACATTGTGATACATGAGATTAAGACATACCCAGACGCTAAACCCATCTGGCAATGCCTTCGTCTAGTTCACCCACGTAAAGCGACTACTATCAAGCTTGAAGTCGAGAAACTTCTCAAAGCCGACTTTATTTACCCGGTGGCCCTCACTGACTGGGTTTCCAATCTTGTCTCGAATGATAAGAAACAAGGCACAATCCGCGTGTGCATTGATTATAGGGATATTAAAAAATCTTGTCCTAAAGAAAACTTTCCTACCCTGATCTAAAAATGAAGAAGACTTGTAAACTTGGAAATATTTGCAAGTAAAGTTTATGTGTTAAAAGAAAATGGATCAACTTTGCAACACATTATAAAAAATATTTACTCATTTAAGACACAAATAAACAGCAACATAATCAATGAACATAAGCACATAAACACAGTAGATGATAAAGGAGTTCACCCCTCTCTTGGGCTACATCTCCTGGTCCAGCTTCCAATGGATCATTATTATTAATTTATCAAAGTGCTAAAAAACGTTCTTTACAATTCTCAAATTCACCAATAGACTACTCCAATGGCTTCAGAGTGTCCAAAAACCCCTAGATGGGCTTTTTCGGCACCTCGTTTGGCCAAACAATCAAGAAGTTAGGCTTCCTTGAAGTCTCCTCTTCAAGCTTGCTATCTCTGCATCTACAAATTGCACCCTTGTTCATGCAACCTAGCACACATGCTATTTAAAGCATAAAAACCCAGCACCGAACGCAACCGCGCCAACGGTGTGAACTGTAGGACGATTATGGGCACGCCAGCCCCTAACCGCCAAGCTCTTGGGCACATGGGTCCTCCATATGACCTCGCGCAAATATAAAAAGGGTTCCATTTTCCAACTCTCGCGCTAAGGTTGAATTCATATGTGGTCATACATATAACCAAGGGCTTCATTTTTAAAAACCCCACACGCCATTTAATAAAGGGTATGGTTGTATGTAATGTGAGTGCGACCGGGGGCTGGGGCTAAGCCCCAGCCTAGACCCCCGCACCGACCATAACATACAACGAATTTAAATACATATTATAACATATGGTTTACAAGAAACAACGTGTGGGCTAGTGGTAGCCCACACTCTACCAAAGCGTGAAGCCAAAGGGGAGGTCCGAGGTTCGACCCCCACGGACCCCATACAATTTTAAACAACAACCAATAGCCAATACAATGGTGCCACGTGGCAGCCCATGACTGGGCCACGTGGCACCACACCATTAACCAAAAATGATGCCATGTGTCACATCAGAATTCGACCACATCTTCCAATCAAAAAATTCCATGTCATCACATTCCACATCAACGTACGGTCGTACAGTCTCTGCCACATCATCGTACGACCCCTGCCACGTCAGCATGTACGGACTGCACAGTCAACGTCCTTTTTTTCTGTCTGACGATTCAAACATATCGTGATATCTCTCGCTCCTGACGTCCATTTGAGACGAAATGAGTTGCATTGGGTTCGCAACAATGAGGCCTAAGTTCTCCTTTGATTTGAAGCGATTCTGAGCACTTTGCATTTTTGAGCAAAATTTGATCCCCTGATCACACCTCCCCATTGGGAAGCTTTTGGACCTCCAAAAGACTATTTTCAGTCTATGTGAAGATAAGGGTATAGTTCCCTCACCCTTCCAACTTCAATCCATTTGGATTTTCTTGGATTGGTACCTTTAAGACCAACTCGAAGATACTCCACATTTCCTCGTTTTGAAGTTCGCATTCTCCTGTCAAGGATGGTGTCTTCATGCAATTCTGTAAGATATTCTGGGGAAAAATCATCTATAGAAGGAATATGAACATTCTCTCCATAATCATCAATCAATGGAGGCTCATACAATTTCAAATTCTCAACATTAACAACTTCATACATTTGCATATAAAGAGGCAAATCTAAACGAAAGGCATTGTTACCAATCTTATCGATAATCTTGAAAGGACCATATCGAATCGGTTTCAATTTTTTATCTTCTCCTTTAAGCCTCTCCTTATTGATGTAAAGCCAAAATTCATCTCCAACTTGGAAACTGTGATCAACATGATGCTTTTCATGTCTCGTCTTGTACTTGGCTTGACTCTTTTCCAACTACTCTTGCACCACTTGATGTATCGATTGAATTTGTTCAATGAAATTTTCTGCCCTATCAATGTCATATTGACCATCGATAGAAATATCCTTCCCAAAGATAAAATCTAAAGGAGATTTGGGCAAATAGCCAAAACATTCTTCAAAATGGCGACGTTTGAGTTGAAGAGTGCTTAGCTCGATTGTAAGCATGTTGAATGTAGTGTAAATGCTCATCCCAAAGTTTAGGATGTTTGCCGCAATAAGCACGAAGAAGGTGCACCACTGTTTGATTTACCACCTCTGTCTGACCATCTATTTGCGGATGAAAAGATGTGCTCTTTTTAAGTTTGGTGTCCATGAGTGCCCATAAACTCGACCAAAAACTTCCAACAAATCGAGAATCCCGATCAAAAATAATGGATTTAGGCAATCCAAAATGCACCCAAACATTTTGAAAGAACATTTGTGCCATTTTTTCAGCTGTAACCTGCTTAGTACAAGGCATCAAAATACACAGTTTGCTAAATCGATCAACCACAACATAAATATAATCATGATTTCGTCTCGATATAGGTAAACCACCTACAAAATCCATGGAAATACTTTCCCAAGGTCAAGAAGGCACTGGAAGTGGAGTATACCAACCTAACTTTCGATTTCTAGGTTTACTTGTGGCACATAACAAACATCCTCGAACATATCTTGAAACATTTTCATTCATTTTAGGCCAGTAGCAGTACCTTTGCAAATTAGCCACTGTCTTGCCTACACCAAAATGACCAGCAATAAGAGAAGAATGTGCTTCTCTTATAATGTTGATTCTTTCCCCCTATGGAATACACAACTTGCCAAGA
>ML804694.1:60368-76036 GCA_009831015.1 Picea engelmannii
AAATTCTTGAGTAAATCTTTGCACATTCTGTCCTTTAGCTTGTCTAAAATTTTGCCATTCCATAGTAGCCTTTTGCTTATATGCCAATGGATAAAATTGTTTTTTAATTGAAACAATAAAATCATTCCAAGAGATTAAGATTTTACCATGCTTCTTCATGTCCTCCTGAGTCTTGGATTCCCACCAAATGAATGCTGCACTATCCAATCTTAATGAAGCAAGCTGAATTTTGGTTTCATCATCTTGAATTTTTTATATTCTACAATATACCTCAATCTGACGTATCCAATTATCTAACTTCTCAGCATTAAATTCTCCATTGTATATTGGCAATTCAAATTTTATATCAAGCTTTAATGAAGGAATTTGCGAAGGAGTTTTACCATGTCCCTTTGGAGAATTCGGAAGAGGTCTTGAACTGGTAGAAGAAGAAGAAGAAGAAGAAGATGGAAGAGAGGGTGGTGGAGAAGCACCATTCCCTCCATTTCCATTTGGAGTTTTATCACCACTGTCTCCCTTATGATTTGAAGGGTTGGAGCCTTCACCTTGAAACAATGCATTCCTTTCCATCAATATCTTCATCATCTCTCTCATTTCCATGACAACCTTTTTGAGATCTTCATCTTCCGCAGGAACACGTTCATGACTTTCTTCATGATCCATACTTGGTGAATGCCTCCTTGAAACTTGCGGTGATTGTATATGCTTCCTCCTTGAAGGATGAGAACTTGGATCCACAAGTTTACCTTCTCCTCTTGTGAGTTTCAACCTTGTGAGCATCAGAAAACAAAACACTTGCAAATAATCAAGTCTTCAAAAACCAGTGCTCTGATACCAACTTGATCTAAAAATAAAGAAGACTTGGAAACTTGGAAATATTTGCAAGTAAAGTTTATGTGTTAAAAAAAAATGGATCAACTTTGCAACACATTATAAAAAATATTTAATCATTTAAGACACAAATAAACAACAACATAATCAATGAAAATAAGCACATAAACACGGCAGATGATAAAGGAGTTCACCCCTCTCTTGGGCTACATCTCCTGGTCCAGCTTCCAATGGATCATTATTATTAATTTCTCAAAGTGCTAAAACAATGTGCTTTAAAATGCTCAAATTGACCAACAGAATGCTCCAATGGCTTCATAGCATCCAAAAACCCCTAGCTGGGCTTTTTCGACACCTCGTTTAGCCAAAAAATGAAGAAGTTAGGCTTCCTTGAAGTCTCCTCTTCAAGCTTGTTGTCTCTACATTTACAAATTGCACCCTTGTTCATGCAACCTAGCACACATGTTATTTAAATCATAAAAACTCGGCACCGAACGCAACCACGCCAACGGTGCAAACTGTAGGATGGTTATGGGCATGCCAACCCCTAACCGCCAAGCTCTCGGGCACATGGGTCGTCCATATGACCTCGCGCAAATATAAAAAGGGCTCCATTTTCCAACTCCCGCGCTAAGGTTGAAGTCATATGTGGTCATACATATAACCACGGTCTTCATTTTTAAAAACCCTGTGCCATTTAACAAAGGGTATGGTCATATGTAATGTGAGTGTGACTGGGGGCTGGGGCTAAGCCCCGCCCGAACCCCCGCGCCGACCATAACATACAACGAATTTAAATACATATTATAACATATGGTTTACAAGAAACAACATGTCGACTAGTGGTAGCCCACACTCTACCAAAGCGTGGAGCCAAAGGGGAGGTCAAGGGTTCAACCCCCACAGACTCCATACAATTTTAAACAACAACCAATAACCAATACAACGGTGCCACGTGGCACCACACCATTAACTAAAAATGATGCCACATGTCACATCACAATTCGACCACATCTACCAATAAAAAACTTCCATGATATCACATGCCACATCAACATATGGTCGTACGGTCTCTGCCATATCATCGTATGGCCCCTGCCACGTCAGCCTGTACGGACTGCACAGTCAGCGTCCTTTTTTGCCTGTTTGACAATCTGAACAGATCGCGATATCTCTCGCTCCCGACATCCGTTTGAGACGAAACAAGTTGCGTTGGGTTCGCAATGATGAGGCATGCGCTCTCATTCGATTTGAAGTGATTCTAAGCACTTTGAATTTTTGAGCAAAAATTGATCCCCTGATCATACCCCCTTCGTCGTCCAGATTGTTGATGATTGTGTCGAAAGAGAAATATTCTCTCTAATGGATGGTTTCTCCGGATATAATCAAATCAATATTGTTCTCGAGGATCACACAAAACCACTTTTATTTTTCCTTGGGGCACTTTCACCTATCGTAAACGTCCTTTCGGTCTAAAGAATTCTGGCGCAACTTTTCAGTGCGCTATGTCTTATGCCTTCCATGATATCAAGAACATCATACAGACATACATTGATGACTTACCCTCTCATTCCATGCTCCGAGTCGATCATCCAATCCACCTCCGAGTCATTTTCCTCCGTTGTCGGTTTTACCATATACGCTTGAATCCTCACAAATGCGTTTTCTGCGTAGAATCTAGCCAACTTCTAGGCTTTATTATTTTACGTCAAGGGATCAGGGTAGATCCTTTAAAGGTCGATGTGATTCTCAATCTCCCTCCTCCTTCTACACTTCACCAACTACAAATTTTGCAAGGGAAAGCAAACTTTCTTCATCGTTTCATCCCGAACTATGCCGAGATAACTCTTGGATTTATGCGACTACTCAAAAAGGGGTCTGAGTTCGTATGGGATACCATCTCAAACAAAGCCTTCGAAGCTTTGAAATTGTCACTGTGTTAGCAATATTTCTTGTTAAGGGGGTTGGAGTGCGAAAGGATGGGTTAAAACCCATTTGTCCTAAGTTTTGGGCGATAATGCGCCCATGATAAACAACAGGCGAGTCCGAGCGGTCCAGATTCGCGCGCCCGGATCAACGACGCTCGTTGGATTTCGGACCCCCCTTTCCTTTCTACCTTTAGGTGGGGGGGGGGGTCCGAAATCACAGGCGCAACTCTCCAACAGTTCATATTAGCACGCCCGGATCAACGACGATGAAGACCATTCCGGACCCCCCCTGCCTTTCTACCTTTAAGCGGAGGGGGGGGGTCCGTAATTCCATATGCGGCTTTCCGACGACCACGATCAAGGCGCCCAGATCAACGGAGCTCATGCAGCCCCGCCCTTCTCAGTTTCTCGGTGCTTAACCAGTGTGGGCCCTCCTCCCGTCATTTCATCCTCCCTTCCGCTTTTCCCCTGCTGCTGTGTGTCATCCATTCACCTCCCCTCTTTGGTCCGCGTGGTCTTACCTTCTTCTCACCACCCACTTGTTCCCTGCCACATGTCCCATTCCTTCATACGTCAGCCTCTCACCCAGAGGTGAGTTCATTCCTTCCGTCTTCCTCCTTTCCATCTGTTGCCTTCCGCCATAAATCGTCCTCCGTCATCCTTCTCTCGTTCCGTCACTCCTTC
Source organism: Picea engelmannii (assembly GCA_009831015.1). Classification (NCBI taxonomy): domain Eukaryota; kingdom Viridiplantae; phylum Streptophyta; class Pinopsida; order Pinales; family Pinaceae; genus Picea; species Picea engelmannii. The sequence goes on from ML804694.1 coordinate 63,812, forward strand.
CACGCCCTTATAGCCCAGCACCACCATTCCTGTCGTGCACTCACCTTCCGCGCTGGCCTCCCTGCCTGTCCCTCAAGCTATCCAGTGATTCCAGGTGGCAGCTCGAGAAGTCATCCATATCCCGAGGTGTTGAGTTGGCCGAGCCTTTCTCAATCCCAAGAAGCAGTTATTGAAGCAGTTGGTGGTGGTTAGATATTGCCTCCGCCTTAATGGGAGAGCACGACCGTGAATTTAAGGCACGTCGATTCGCCATTGGAACTGTCAAGCAATTAAGGTTGCGTCTGACATAAGTTGCATGATCTTTCAGATGTTGACTTTCAGAAGCCATGCAGACGCAAAGATTTCAATGCATTTTCTTGGTTCCGCTGCTATTGTTGTTTTGAGTATATGTAGGCATTTTTTCCATTTTTGTATCTATCGATGGTAGAGCTAAGCTCCCGACTGTAAAGTTTCAGTGACATTCTAGTTTCCTAGTTATGCCTCTGTGTTTGAGACTTCTTGGTTTATGAAAAACAGTTCTCCTTCTTCCATTCTTGTTTCATCTCATGCCGGAGTGTTCACAGTCGAATGATTCACGTGGATTGCTGCATTTGTGTTGTGATAAAAGATTTGTCGTGACATTTATGTATTATATGGTTCTCTGCGTTTGAATATAAAGTGACTTTGTGTTTGAATGCTCTCTCCTCCTTTCTGTGATGAACATGATGTTTATTATAGACCGTTGCACCCTTCTTGCATAAGTCTTCCACCTGCTCACCCTTTACTACGACTCACTGTTTGGAGTTTATTAACACCTCACTCGTTCATGCATGCCTGGTCTGGTTTCTGAGTTGACACGAAGTTGTTTTGAGTCTTCCTCCATTTGATCACCCTTCAAACAAATTGTGACATTAAACTGATGGGCGTCGGGCTCTGCTCCTGCAAGCAATCCAGGAGTGACTTCCGTCGCCAACACACTGACATGTGATCCGCTTCTCTTCCCCCCCGATTACAGTCGTGATTATTTCTTCTACCTCCCAACCTCGGATTACACCATCGCTATGGTCCTTGTCCAGGAGGATGATTCTCATGAAAAACATGTTATTTATTACTTGATTCATATTCTAACGCCTACAGAAACCAAGTATTTACATGTCGAAAAAATGGCCTTGGAAACCGTCCAAGCAGTTCAATGTTTCTGGCACTATATCCTCTCTCGCAAGACTACGGTAATTTCTAACTGCAACCCTATGCAACACATTCTCACACATCAATTGATAGGGGGGAAATACTCCAAATGGATCATGATACTACGGGAGTTTGACTTGGAATTCGAACGAGCTAATTCCAAGAAATCCTTAGTATTTGTCGAGTTGATATGCGACTTTCCCTACTCTGAAACAAAAAATGTAGCAGTCGATTCATTACCTGATGAATCCCTTTTCCTAACTAGTTCCGATGATATTTGGTACGGTGATATCATTATATATATCCAAACCCAGACTTTCCGACCCAATTTGTCCAGTATTGATCGACGTCGAATACGCTACCAAGCTCGTCAATATATTATCCTCGGTGATACTCTTTATCGTCGTGAGATTGTCTCAGTTTTTCGACGCTGCCTGACGTTCGACAAAGCTAAGAAAGACTTAAATGAATGGCATTATGGAGCCTGTGGTGGTCATATGTCTGGGTATGCTATTTCCCAGAAGATCTTATGAGTAGGGTAATTTTGGCCTTCTTTATTTAATGATTGCATAATCGCCATCCAAAAATGCCACGCTTGCCAGACCTATAATCATAAGATACTGTCACATCCTATTCCTCTTCACCCTGTGGTCTCCATTGGCCCCTTTGCGAAATGGGGTATCGATATCATGACATGCCACCCCCACTCGGCCGGGGGGCATGGATACATTATTGTATCCATAGATTATTTTACGAAATGGGCTGAGGCGATGCTGACATTTGACAATACTGGAAAGACTGCAACATTATTCATTTTCAATCACATCATAGCTCGTTTTGGTATTCCTCAGGCTATCGTCATTGATCATGGTAGCCACTTTAGAAACTTCATGATGTCCAAACTCACTAAAATGTTGGGTCTTCGCCATGAAATCTCAACGCCCTATTACCCACAAGACAATGGCCAAGTCGAAGCAATTAACAAAGTTCTCATAACCATGCTTCGACGAATGATAGGGATTCACAAAACAAGTTGGCACACAATGTTGTTTTCAGCATTGTGGGCTTACTAAACATCCGTTAAGTCTGCTATCGGGTTTACACCATTCCGGTTAGTCTATGGTCTAGAAGACATCCTCCCGATTGAATGTGAGATACCCTCCTTAAAACTAGCCATCGAACTCCTACCAAACACTTTTGCCAAAGAAGAACATCCATTGTATCTTATGCGATTAGAAAAAACTCAACACGATGTTTCCCTAGTCATAGAAGCCCAGAAGAAACATGTCAAGGCCCAATACGAAAAACATGTCAAGCCTTGTGTTTTCTCCGAAGGAGATCTAGTTCTCCTCTACGAACAAGATCGAAATATGCTAGGAGCTGGAAAATTCAAAGCCATGTGGCGAGGTCCTTATATCTTTAAACATGTTTTGGAGAAAGGATCTTATGAGTTAGTAGATTACGATGGTATCCCTTTGAGTGAACCTAGAAATGGGTTGTACTTAAAGAAGTACTATGCATAAGATCACCTGTGCACGAGTACTTGTATTTTATTGTATCATACTTCTTATGTGTTACTATAGTATGCTTTTTTTCTTTATCTGGTCTCTGCCCTTATGTTACGTTGTGTTTGGTTTCCAGATGTTGGATTCTTCACTACCCCATTGGGCTTCACTGATGGTGCTAGCCATAGTACCTAGAACCTTGCTTCTGCAGCATGGGCAATTTATGCCCCTACAAACAAACTTATCACTCTATGAGGTGTATGCCTCAGCCATGTGACCAACAATATTTCAGAGTATAATGTCGTTATCGAATTGTTGATTGATGCTATCTCACTCGGTATTCGTCACTTGGTTGTGCAACTCGATTCGCAGCTAGTAGTACTACAGTTAAGTAATGTCTATGCTATTCGAAATCCTACTTTATTACGGGTATATTTGCGAATTCGCCTCTTGGAATGTTATTTTGATTATATTGAGTATCAACATATTCCCAGATGTCTAAATACATTAACTAATGCATTAGATAACTATGTATTAGATAGACATTTGGGCTATTTATAAACCAATCACATCACATGCATCACATAACACAAGATAAGCAGGTAGAAGCTGTACATATGTATATAACGATCAAATTTTGTTTTACAAAACGTTCTGTCCTAGGACCAAAATTTCAAAATCTGAAGCTCATAGATTCTACAAAGTAACGTCATGAATGACACTCGTGATAACACACGACTTCCTGGGAAACCCTACGAAGCATTCGGCCAATAGACTCTGACACGCCCACCGTATGACGCTGATAACGCTGTGGGACCTCTCCGAGAGGCATGTTTGGAATGTCAGCAGTCAACCCCTCTAAGTTTTGTTCCACTGCCTCATAATCTTCAACGTCCCATTGTGGCACTGGAGCCACATCTCCTTGTTGCTAAATAGGAGAAGTACCCATAGGTCGACAAGGCCCCACGTCTGTGTCATCAAAAAAGAATTTTTGTAATTAGACCTTGGACAAACATAAAAACATTTACATATGATAAAACTCACAAAAACATTTAAAAAGTGAAAAAATGTGTACTTCTTACCTAGATCTCCCCACTGAGAATCCTTGGGTAGGGCCAAATCTGGATCTCCTCGAAAATCCAACCTGGCATAGGCATAATCGTCGACCATCAACATCTGTGGCCGTAACCAGTCAAAGAAGGAATCATTGTATTTGATGATCGGCCCAGCTACATGTCGAGCCATGAGGTTGCACCACTTCAACATCCTCAGATCCTCTGGAGATGGTAAACCCCACTCAACCTGCAACCTCAGCAAGGGAACCCTCTCAAGAAACAAGGACACCAAAAGTGATCCATACCCAAATTTCTTTAGGTCGCCTTTCTTGCATTTAGCCAACTGCCTCTTCATGCTACGAAGGACTGCGTCTGACCAGTTAAAGACCCAAGGCTCAGTACACTCTATGGCGTACTGAAAATAACTTTGGATAGCCATGTGTGGAGCAGCGGTCCTAGCCACACAAGAAATGGTGAACAATATAGTGCGAAGGGTCAAATCCTGAACCCCCAAAATGGCCACCTTTGCTTTGCTTCTTTTTGCCTCTGGAACATAGTACTGACGGAAATACTCACTCATAGGGAGCCCACCACCTCGGCTACTGGTCAAGCTAGTGTGGTACCCACATCGCGAAAATCCTGTTAGGAAATAAATGTTCTCGATATCCAAGGACAATGTGTGGACCCCCACATGGAATACTTGTTGGTCTACATCCCACATATGAACGAGGTACTCCAACAACCTGACTTGGGCCCTCATACCTGGGATCCGAAAGAATTTCAGGAGACCACAGTCTCGCAAAGTGGCAACGGTTCTTGGGTTATTCCTAGCAATTGCATCATCTTCTTCATGCTCTCTTTCACGCCATTCCAGAACCATTGTGACAGCCAAATGCCTACACAAGAACTATAAGAAGAAGGTCAACAACTCTTTTCAAGCCTTGGTACATTTTTCATTGAGCAAAAACCAAAGCAATTTTTCATTTTGCGGTTCTCACAGGTGGCCCTTTAGCACAGTGCGAGGTTCTTGTAGGTGCCTTTGGGGCCACCTGCGAGAATCATGCATTCTCGCAGGTCCCATATGGCTAGCTTGCGAGAACGCCTGGGCACAAATTTTGGCCCTAAAACAAACTCCAAACTTGAAATTTGCCAATGAAAACAAAAAATTGAACCATGAAAAGATAGAAGACAAGGAGCTTACCTCACTAATGGATATGGTTCGCCAAACGGTTGTTCGTACCTTCCACAATCAAGCACCGAAATTCGAGGGCAAAAGAGGGTTTTTGGGCTAAAATCTTGGAAAAGTTACAATGACTATGGTAAAAGAACTTTTAGCCACTTATATTTACTTTTTACCATTTTTGTTGGTTTTTATAATTGTTTTATTCATCAAACCTAATGCCTAATAGCCCCATGAGTGTGACTTTGTGCAGTCATGATGACTTCAACATCCACACGAAGGGATACAGATATTCTCTATTTATCATCACATGTTTAAATTGCTTTTTATGGTTTTTAAGACAAAACCTCGAGCTTGGTCTTTGTTCGTTCTCACTCTCAAAAATACATGAGAACGTAATCGAGCACACTTTTATCACTTTTTCGGGCTCAATAAGGTTATACGAAAAAGGAACCCCCTGGAGTCCTCTTTAAGCTCTCTTTAGACATTCTAAACATGAAAAGATTGCTGAGCAATCTTGCTATTTTCACTCTCGTTAAAGTATTTGAAGAAAGTGTCTGTTGGGCGATAATTTTTCTCTTTTTCGGTCTCATCAGAATACCTTATGAAAAAGGAGCTGAGAGAGTTCTCTTTTGAGTGTTTTTCCAGACTCTATAATCATGAAAAACCTTTGAGTTTTCTATCTTTGGACTCGTTAAACAAACATCAAAAGACCCGTAATGGGACCGAACCACTCCTTCCTAGGGTTCGTTAATCATACTCCGAGGGACTCATCCAAAGGATGAGCTTACATCAACAATAATATGTTATCCTTCTCAAGCTTGCGTAAAAATAAAGAGGTACTCGCCAGAAATGGTGGGGGAAAATTTGGGAAAGGGATGTGTTTTCATATTCATATTATTGGCAGTAAGTGTCACTCTTGAACACGATACCCCCCTATTCTTTATCTGAAGTTGGTTTTGGAAATCCATTCGTCTCTCATTCGACTTGCTACAAGGTCATATCTTGAGTCATCTCTGAGTCAGTCTTGCCAAATCATTGGTCGTGTCATTCATATGTTGAAGAGAAGTTCATTCGAAACCTCTATTGAGTTGGCCATCTGTAGTTGTCCATTCTCTCTGTGTCGAACTTCCCTGTGTCCAGTTCAACCTACATCATACTCTGTTTCACCTTCAAAATATGTTACTCATTTCATGTCATTGGTGGGGGATACATCAAGGCCCTCCTGTGACGATTTTTGTTCCATCGACTCCAGCTCATTATCCAGAAACATGACTTAGAGATTATTCGGTACCTTGGAACTTGCATGCCTCAATGGTAGGTTTCCTCACTTTTGACAGTGGGTTTTCATCATTGACCCCTGATCAGGAGATTCCATCGAATGTTCTACCTCAACTCATTTATTCACATTCAGTGGATTGTACTAGTGTACCTTGGGAGTCATTGACATTAATGGTGATTTCCCTCGCACTTGTTAATGGTTTCATCAATGACTGGTAATCAAGTGGTTTATACCATGTTCGACTTCGGCACATGTAATCACATGGTTATATTCATACTTTCAGGTGACAGGATTGAAGACCCTGGGTCTCATCTCTTTGATCCAGGCTGCGATAGAATATGTATAATTTGCTGACACATAGATCCACTTTGTATGTCACGTGGCTATGTCGTCTTAATTTGAATCGTCTTGCATAGATCCACAGTGTATTCTTGGTGGCTATGTGATATTTTGATGGCATGGATCCATGGTGTATGAATGGTGGCCATGACCTATGTTCATGATGTCGTCTTTCTGTGATCTGAGTATGGGAATGCCTACCTCAGAACTGGAATTATATTCTGCAGATGCTTGGTTGTTTGCAGGTTTCCGATTAGGTGCACTCCTGGTTTCCGACACATACACACAGTTTACAAAGTATTTCAGTTGTCACTGATTCTGGACTCATACTTTGGGGGGCATTCTTTTACACATGATTTTGGTAATCTTGGTGATATATTAACAATGGTGTACTTAGGATCCCAACAAGAACTTTTTCCTTAAGAAAAGTGGATCTTGTCTCCTTCCAAAAACATATTTTCAAAGTGAGTTCGCAGGCTGCATATGGCCTAGGGTGCGAGAATGACTCATCCTCATAGGCCACCTTCATCTAGGGTGCAAACTTCTCGCAGTTTACTCCATACATAGGGTGCGAACCTGTTTTCAAGCACGGAAAAGAGAAGAGGTCTCGAGGGTTCCAGAAGGGAATCTTCTAGAAAATGAGTTGGCATTCATATGGTTGTCATTTTATTGATTTCACAGATTTGATGGGATCATCCTCATCCATGTAACCATCTCTCCTTCTCCTATATATTGAAAGGATTCTCATGGAAAAGGTTAAGCAAGATTAATTAGAGAATTGGTGAAATAATTGTGTGAAGAACCCTGCTTGAATAGAAGCTTGGAGACTCTAGTTGGTCTATCAAGAAGAATTGGATCTTCTTCATGCAAGTACAGAGAAAGTGTGTGTGTTAGAACCAAGGGTCACAAGAGAGCTTGCGACATCAAGGTGATCAAGTTGTATCTTCTACTTTCAATTAATATGATACAACGACATGTCCTTTTCCCATAAAGTCATTCTTACTTTATTGTGTAATTCATTGATCATATGCATAAGTTGACGTCGAATACATTGTGCTATCTTCACTTTGGTTAGTTTGTGTTGTCTTGGAATTGACCTCATGAGAGCACCGGAGTGAAGTGGGAGAAAAATAAACTTAAGGAAGCGATAAAAAGCTATGTCATTTGTTCCTCCTTACTAGCTAATTCAATGATTTCAACTTAGGGAAAGAGTCATGTCATGTTCTATTTTGTTCTAGATCCAAGTGGATCTAGGGAGATCTGTTAGTGTCCGCACCTACTGATTAGTCCGATAACACTAGGGCCTTGGAACCCTTTTGATACATCTTCTCCTTTGATGTATAGGCCCATGAGTTGATTGATATCCTTTGCATGAATTGGATACTGTCGATCGAGCCATAAACTCCTGTCACGCACCTGACTGATAAGGAATTTGGTACACCGCACAACCTCACCAATAGTGCCGAAAAATGGAAAGTCTTGGATATTCATGATGTTGGATTTGAAGAGGTTGATAAACTCGGGCTTTGACACAAACTACATCCCTCCCATCTCATCTAGATCCACATCCCAAAATATGTGGGAATAATACTTGGTCTGTGAGGTCGCGTTCGAGGAGCTTCACTTGATTGAACTTTCCTTTGAGGTCACCCATGACCTCAACCAAGGGATCACTGAAATTATTTGGAGACCAAACTTCAGATTCATGTATCTCTCAGAATCACTTCTCTATACTGCTAAGAGAATTAGACTAACTATACTGGGCTTTGGGGTCGCGACTGAGATAATTTTTCAGGCTCTATGACAATTTATAAATCTCAAACACAAAATAACAAACAATAAGGCTTACACTAATTTCACACAGCCTTATACTTATGTAAGATGGCAAGCTCTGTCATTACTCATAAGGCCACTCATGATTAATCCTATATACACAACCTGGAGCTGAGGTTTCTGATGGGACTGTTTAACGGGGTAAATCTATTGGGGGATTCTGGCATTTACTAAACAAGTTGGAAAAGGACATGGTTGGCCTTAGGTGTTACTGTTTGAATGATTGATAATCCTAGCACAAATACTGATGGAATCTTTGGGTATCGCAGATTTATGGTCTAACAGAGTTCAGATAGGTTACTGTAGCGATCGTAAAGGCTATGACTAGACAGGGTGCTTGTGGTACATGGACTGGGATTCCCTTCGGATTCACTCTCCCTTCAACCACAATGGGGTCCAAGTCATATTTAATGAATTCATTTAATGTACTTGTGTCTCTTCTGATCCTATGTTGATGAGTAATCAATTCTGCACCAAAGTAATGTTTATACTGAAAGAAAAATGAAATACATGTCGCGACTCAACATTGCACACTTCGAATTTATTAACTGAATTTAAAGAAATTACATAAATTAAAATCTAACTACTATACATGATTATTTGGATTGGATCAATAGTCCTTTACGTTAGTCCAAGGAAATATAGGGTTTCAATTGAGTGCCATTCACCCATCCTAGCCGAAGTATACCATCCAGTTGTGTTATTCTGACTGCTCCAGAGCGTTGGATTTCCACAACTATAAATGGTCCCAACCAATGCATCCACAACTTGCCTGGATATTTATGGTATCGATTGTCATAAAGTAGGACCTTATCTCCTTGCGCAAATGTTTTGGCCTTAATATGCCTTTCATGCCAATCCTTGTTCCTATATTTCTCAATTATTTGATGAAAGTCTGGTAAAAACCTGGTCTCATCAAGTTCCTACAATGCTGTAACCCTCTACGCAAATCATTCATCCTCTAACATATGTGTAACCTGTGCGATATAGAGACTAGGGGTAATGAATTATACAGGTACCACAACCTCTTTCCCATTTACTAGATGAAATGGAGTATACTTGTGAAGTTTCTTCATGGTTTTCTCGTAATCCCACAAAATTGTTGGGACTCTTTCATCCCAATCTTCCATGTTTTCACAACAAACCTTTGCCAAACCTCTTTCTAGAATCTTGTTAAATGCCTCCACTGTGCCATAATCGTATGGATGTTAGGGGTGTCTTTTATGATGTTGGATTAAGAAATATGTTGTAAGCTTTGTTATTGTACTACTGATAAAATGACCACCCTAATCACTAGTCATACTCCTAGGACATCCAAAATGAGTGATAATATTTTCAAAGATAAACTTGGTAGCGATATCAGTTGAATAATCCTAAACAACTACTACCTCATCCCATTGTGTCAGGTAATCAGTTGCAGTGATAATATACCTGGCCTTTGAGTGATTAGTTGTGGGGTTTATTGGTCCAATAAAATCAATCGTCGACTTCTCAAATGCTTGCAAAGCTTGAACTGGCTGAAGAGGCAATTTGTCTCATCATGATGGCTTACCTACTCTCTGGAAAATGTCACAAGATCTAGCATATTCCTTCTCATCTTTGAAGAGAATGGCCCACCATAATATACCTTTAAGTACTTTCTGCACAATGGCCTTTCCTCTGATATGGTCTCCCGCAACTCCACTATGGCACTCCCAGAGGATGTCTTGTCTTTCATGGTCCAAAACACACCTCCTAAGGATACTGTCTAGGTCTAACTTATACAAATTTCCCGTGATAAATTGATAGTCCGCTTCTCAAACCACCATATAATGTTTCTTAGTTTCAGAGTACGTATCTGGGCAGGCCCCTGTAATCAGGAACACTGCTATATCTTCAAAGTATTTTGGTACTTCCTCAACTCGAAACAGGTCTGCATCTGGAAGTTGATCAACGATTTCTCTGCCGCTCTCCCCTGACTCCAATATGGACAAATAATCGTGACCCATGTTTCATCTTCCAGGTTTGATGATCACCTCAAATGAAAATTCTTGAAATAGTAACAACCATCGATATATTCTTCCTTCCAAGACAAGCCTTTTAACTAGATACTTTAATGCAGAATGATCGGTAAAGAATTTGAAATCAGATCCTAACAAGTCATGTATAAACTTCTGTAGAGCATAAATCATATCCAAACCCTCCATTTTTGTGGTTGTATAGTTGCATTCATCTTGTGATAGCTTCTTGCTAGCAAAATAGATGGGATGATATGTATTTCCATATTCTTGTTGCACTAAGATGGCTCCCAGGGAAATATTTGATGCATCCACGTGCACATGAAATTCCTTTTCCCAATTTGGAAAAATCAAAATAGGTGATGTGCTGAGATTTTCCTTCAGGATGTCAAATGCTCGATCACACTCTAGTGTCCACTAGAAAAATTCAAAATTCTTTAGTAGATTTTCCAGGGGTGCAGTAATATTTGCATAGCTTCTGATGAACTTGTGATAGTACCCTGTGTGCCCCAACATTGAGCGCAACTATTTAGCGCTCATAGGCAGTGGCATATTCAAATTGACTGCAACTTTGGTTGGGTCTACCAACACTCCTTCTCGACATACTATGTGGCCTAACATATTTCCATGTGGCACACAAAAGATACACTTTCTAAGGTTCAAAGATATATGCAGTTCCCTATACTGATCAAACATCAACCATAGTAGTGCTACATGTTCTTTCAACAAACTATACACCGTCCAATCATCCATATAAAATTCTATAAATTTGTGAATAAATTCTGGGAAGGCTGCTATTACAATCTGGGAAAAAACTGTAGGGGCATTCTTTAGACCGAAGGGCATCACATATATGAAAATGACCCCCATTCTATTATGAATGTGGTCTTATTTTTTTCTTCTTTGGTAATTCTTACTTCGTGATACCCCGAAAATCCATCCATAAATGAGTAAGACTCTTTCCCCACAACCTGTTCTAGCACCTCGTCAGTAAAAGGTGTGGGAAAAGGGTCATGCACACAGGAAGAATTAAGGATTGTGTAGTCTACACATACCCTAATGTCCTATGTACCTTTCTTTCTCTGGATGACTATGGGGCTTGTTATCCCCGATATCTAGGGATAACTAGGAGATCATGTCTCGAGGCCCACATGGAGTACCGAGAGCAGGAGTGACTTGAGAATGGCCCTGGAGGGCCCATCTTTCTTCTTCTCAGCCAACTTTGTCCTGTCAACAGTACCAGCTTCCATCACTACCGGCCTGGGCTTGCATCAGAGAGGGCTCTTGTTCCATGAGGTAATTGGTCCGAGGTATGATGGTATGTGTCGTATTTGATCGTTATAACCTTCTTATATGTGCATTAGGTTCCTTTCATTTCGGATGACTGCTTGGATCTTACACTAATCCACTTGACCATTGTTGGGGTGATTGATGGGGAAACTTAGCAAGCCAATATTCATGGGTTTTGGTTATCCACCAAAGGGGGTTTGCAGAGCCATCGTCCGCTCTCACCATCTTATCACTTTTCCATCTTATATCCCGCTCATCCATCCCATTCCCCTAGTCTGGCCATTAGGATGACCTTCCAGGGTACATCTTGTCTTGTGGGAAGAAGGGGCTAAAGGCCCATGGGGTAAAAGCAGCTGGTAAAAGATAAAATCCATAGGAAAATGAAAACCTAGAGATGCTTCGCCCAGGGGATCCCCGAGAAGGCAATAAAAAAACTCTCGATAAGAAACTAAGGGACCCTAAGAAAAAATGAAATAAATAAATGCAAGACCTAACCAAGAGGATGGGAGGTCTCATCACGAGCCGACCCATTATGTTCATAAGTATTTAGCGGTATGACATTGCCACTATCTGGTCA
>ML804694.1:118365-149778 GCA_009831015.1 Picea engelmannii
TTCACAGGCCAGCTGGAGTCATCGCCACAGAGTGCTCGAAGACACAATGATAAACCTGGATCGATTATTCTTCATCATTCACACTTCGTGACACTACGTGTCACGAAGATGTGAAATACGTTTTTAACTTGATTCCATGACTAATCTCGGATCAGGGAATCGTTTGTTTTATGCATCTTTGTTTTCGACTGTTATGAACAATAAGACCTCTAAAAAAACCTGGGATCACTCCTGAGAACGGGTTACTGTTGCCGTTGCTATTGCTATTGTTATTGTTGCTGGATTATGTGATGCCGTGAACCTATGTTTTGAATACAGATTCTTGTTACGTTATATTATTCGAATGATATGTGATTTGAGTATTTCTTTCCTGAGTTGATGAAGCACGAAGTTTATACAGTGATTGAATAGAATGTTACAGTCGGCTCTGGTCGTTACTAACAACGTTTGTGCCGTTTGGTTGGGCCCGCAAAACCGGTGCAAGTCGCTGCCTTATTTTACAATAGATTTAGTTTGATGCTGTTATAGACTTAGTTCATTTTAATGCTTTAGAAATTGCATATGAGGTAGCTTAACGCTCATAGATCTAGTTGTTTTAGCATATTGGCATTTTTTTATCTGAATGGTAGATATGCAGCTCATAGCGTGACATCGGTTTGGATGTTTCAGAATCGTGTTTATTTATTCCTCACTTGAATCATTCCAGCRTAYTRTTATCTTTGACGTTGCTGAGTRTTAAAYGCAGAACTGATGCCTGTAGGGTTTAGAATATGCATGTGGTTATTTAGTTTTCATTTTCAATTCGAACATAACTCAGAATTAGCATGMATTTTGCTTTGTTAGACATTAGTTACCTTGCCTGGTTAGAATAGTTAGATTAYAGTTAKAACAAAAGGAGCTCCTGGTACCAGTWRKTAGVAWARTAYTHTGTTTTCCTGTAGCTAGCTTTAGATTCATTTTGATGACCAGATTGAATGCATTTTCGAAAATACTCTTTGTGTCATAGCTGGAATAGAAGTGATGATGGTAGATGATTGGGCATAGAGATAAAATAATCTTGTGGAACCACACTTTTGAATAGAAATAGCAGTACCAGCATTTGAGGACAAGACTATTTTTCTGTTAATGATTTAAATAGGAAATGCTCATTTTCAAGATAGTTATTAAAATTAAAGTTCTTAGAATAGGTGTGTGTTTTCTTCTTAGGATAGCATTCAGATAGAGACTAGATGCTTGCCTGGACATATTGTGTATCATCTTGAAGTTTACCAACCCTGGTTTGACAATTTAGTGTTTCAGGTCACTTAAAAGCTTCAATTTAGCAGGCTGACAACGCCGAGATAAGGTTGGAAAATGGTAGGGATAGCTTGTTGCCCCCCAGCATTTTGAGGAAAGTTCTGTAGAAGTTGAGTCCAATACTGGGCCAATTCAGGGGGTATATTTTGTCCAAAAGGGGAGGTTGGTCCCCCTACTGTAGGTACAACTCCACCCGGAAGTTGTGCGCCAACCGTGGGTTGCGTAGTGACTGTGTTGTGTCCAGGAAAAAGAAAAGGAACCATACCGCCCTGTCCACCAACAGGGATCTGTGGATTTGGTGCAACAGTTGGGATAGTACCACTAGGATTAGGATTACCAGGAGGAAAATGAGGGAGTGTCGGAATAAAATGAGAAACCTCGTACCCAGGAAAAGGAGGACCACCTGGAGAACCGACTGGGGTTTGTGGAGGTGTTGGATTAGGAGGATTCAACAGAGCATTCAACGCATGGTAACCGGGTGGTAATGTCGGGATGACATCAGGTATTCGTTGGGTACTGATAGGAGGGAGATTAGTTGCAGTAATTCCGGTTTGGACACTCATAGTATTCGCGAGATGGTCCATCTCAGGAGGAAGAACAAAACGATAAGTGGTAGTCTCGGGTGTAGTCTATGTCTCAGAAGTCACGGGAGGGTTAATTGCGTAGGTAGGGGGTGACTCTGTACCAAAAAGAACTCGATGGAGATTACCTGACCAAAAAGGATCTTGGCCTACTACACCGAGAGAAGGCCCAACAATTGATTTAGAATATGTAACAATGGTTTCTTCAGTAGGATTTACTCGTCCAACAGGTCGCTCACCATGACGAACGTGATAGTCCTCTATAGTATTGGTAACTCGAAAATCATCTAGAGAATCAGTTCGTTCGACTTGTGGGAGTGGTGTGGCGACAACTGGAATGTCATTGGTTTCCCCTTGTGGTGAAGTAACCGCAGGGACTTCAGTCTGATGGGGTCAACCCTCAGGTGTACCAGTAGGTTGAGGATCATCCAGATGTTCTGGAGATAATCCTTGCATTCTACGAGAACGTCGCGGGGGAGAAATTGTAAACAAGTGACAAGTTCCGCGAGAAAATTCCTAAGGTCAACTTCGAGAAATGAACAACATTCACTAGTAAACAAAATCTAGGAAGCAATCACCAAGCAAACAATACCTTCTTATTTCGAAGCCACTAGTTGGTGATGAAATCCAACGTCGCAACAACGAGACAAGAAGGGGCGGGGCTAAGGTGGAAAAGTTATGTTGACAACCTGCTTAACAGACTTACGCCCTGGTGCAAGATCCCACACATAATCGTGGGTATACCCTCCAAGGAGCCCGAGTGAGTTTGATCATCGTCGATTCCATGTACCGTGAAGACTTTCCCCTCCACAGTCACCTTGGGTAAGAACCTAGAGAGATAGGCCACTAAGGTCACCACAAACAATAGTACAGCCTGGGGGAACAGTCGTCAGTCCGATCCACACGCAAAGGCAGGGTATCTAGCTCGAAACCAACTCAAAGGCTTCCACTCATAATTGTGGGTATACCTCAGAGTGATCCCCATAATACGTGCAATCTCTACACCGATGTCAACAAATCAGGGTTAGTAACTCTGCCAACACCAATGCGACCTAGTGCTTGACCCTTGTGTTAGAAGGGCGTCCCAGGACAATATGCTGCAAATGGAATTTAACACTCCCTAACTCAAGATTCTATTGTGTGTTTTTGAGCTTTTGGAGAGTGTGTCTCTCTTCCTACTCCAAAGCACTAGCCTAGCTAAATGTTGGTGTTAAAGAGCCCTAGAAAAGAGTTAATAGATCAATTTTAATATTACGCAATGTTTTTTAAAAGTTGTTGTTTACTCAAAGGTAATGGAAGTGAAACTCATGACGTATGACTCTGACCCAAATAATGCAAGGATAATGGTGAAATATAATTCTTTTCATTCCATGAATCCTAGTTATGGGAGAGAGAGAACATTTTCCAAATCAACTATGTACTACAATGAAAATGCAATGCACAATTTCCTTTTGGATGCCAATGCAAACAATCATTTATCAATGAACAATCTCTATATGTCTTTTTCAAATACTTCAATAAGCTTCTAAAATTTGATTTTCAATGTCTTTGAAAAAGAAAAAACAAAAACTTGAAAGAAAACTGTTGTTCACTTTCCAAGAAGAACTCTAATTGACGAGAAAAGAAAATCAAACCATAAAGAAAAAACAATAACAACCCAACCAACACTTTCAAGGAAAGTAAAAACAAAAAGCAAACCAAGGAGGCTTCTCAATGCAAACGAAAAATGTTCTTTCGAACCACCAAGCAAGTGAGAAAACACCAAGCACTTGACTCTCCACCAATCACTGGTTCTCAGTCAATCAGACACACTCAACTCCTGAAGTCAGAGAGAAAGAAAATTCCAAACAGAGCCAAGAAACGAAAGTCAAGCTACCAAGGGCAAGAAAGACCTAGAAACCCTAAATCTGTTCAAGCAAGCAAACTACAACAAGAGATGTATAAGTCAATGACCCAATAAGCCAAAAAGACACACTTCAACTATTCTGAGCAATTGAAAAAGTCAAAACTCAATTTCCAAAATTTTCAAAATCTTGCTTGCAGGCAAGTAGTGTTACACAGTGCGAGAAGATAGTGTTCTCGCAGGCCACTTTGAAGCAAAGTCCGGGGTGTTCGCACTGGACCCTATATGCAGGGTGCGAACTTGACTGGTTCTCGTAGGCTGTCAATGAACACAGTGCGAGAACTCCTGAAGATACTAAATTTTTTGAAAATGCAAGCAAAATTCAAGATGGCTTATAGACCCATAAGGTCTCTCAGGATATCCTGAGGACTCAGACACTAACAAAATAGGAGAAAAAAGAAAATAGAGAAAATGGCCACAGAAAATTCAAAAACCATACAGAAAAAGGGAATAGTCTCCCCAGTGGAGTCGCCAATTTTGTTTCAGGATAAATCTGTGAGTGCGGACACAAACCGATCTCCCTAGATCCACCTGGATCTAGAACAAAACAGGACAGAATAATACACTTTCCCTAGATCTAGCCTATTGAATGAACTAAGAAGTAAGAGTTATGGACATACCTTATGAACGCTTTCCTTAAATCTCTATTGTTCCAAGCTTTGCTCCAATACTCTTGCACCGTTCAAATCACCACAGTACAAACCAATCGAAGTAAAGGTAGATTAATATATTCAATATCTAGTCTATACATATGATCAAGGAGTTATGTAATAAAGTGACATCATCTTTATGGGAAAGGGACATATTACTGTATTGAATTAATTGAAATTGAAACTTACAACCTGAGCCTTGATGTAGTAGGTTTCCTTTCGATGGCTCCTAGCTCTGACACACACACTTGCTCATGCATGAAGAAAATCAACCACTTTTGATGACCTTGTTGTTGTCTCTAGCTGCTGTAGCATCAGTCCTCCATACAATCTTGCACTAATTCTCCAATCAATCTCTTGCTAGTTTTCTACTAACTTTTTCATGAGCAATATCCTCAATATATAGGAGAATATAGTTTAATTACTTGGATAGGAAATGATCCCAAGATATCTGGAATGCCAGCTCTTAGATAACCATTCGTTAGCCAACTCATTCTTCTCGAAGATTCCCTTCTAGAAGGCTCGAGAATTTTATATTTTTCCTCTTTAAAAATATGTTCGCACCCTAGTATTTAAGTACAGTGTGAACCCCTCGCACCCCAGCTTAATGCAGCCTGCGAGAATCAGGCATTCTCGCAGGCAAGTATATAGGTAACCTGCGAAATTCTTTGAAAAAATATGATTTCTGGAAGCAGACAAGTGTAACTTTTCTCAGGAAAGTATTCTTAGTGAAGAGCTTGTTTTTCATCATCATAACATCCCATAGCATCATCACGACGACCAAAATTGTGGATAACATCTACAACAACACAAATAGACCAAAGTGAAAGCAACAATAATACATTCAATGAAGAGTTAAACATGTATTCAAGGAGTCAAGTAATAAAATAAGAGTGATTTTATGGGAAATGGACATGCCACTGTATTATATTAAATGAAAATAGAAGATACGACCAGATTGCCTTGATGTTGCAAGACCCCTTTCGGTGGTCCTTTGTTCCAACACACACACTTGCTCCAAACTTGCATGAAGAAGATCCACTATGGTTTGATGGACAAATGGAGGCCTCAAGCACCAATTCAAATAGGATTCCTCACACAATTTTGAACCTATTATTTCATCAATTCTCTATTCAATCTTGCTTAACCTCTTCCTTGAGAAACATTTCATTATATAGGAGAAGGATATATGGTTAGAGGGATGAGGATGATCCCACTAAATCTGAGGAGTCAGTAGGATTCCAACCATGCGAATGCCAAATCATTTTCTAGAAGATCCTCTTCTAGAACCTTCGTAACATTTTCTTCCTTTTTTATCTTTGAAGCATGTTTGCACTCTGTCTATAGAGAAAACTGAGAAGCCCTCACAATCTAGGTATAGAGAAGATTGCGAGAATTAGGGTTTTCACACCCTGCAACATATGAAGCCTGCGAACTCATTATAAAAATATGTTTTGTAGAGGAAGACAACAATCACTTTTCTCAGGCAAAAGGTCCTTATGAGAAACTGAACACATAACTGTAGAGACATCACCAAAGTGACCAAAATAATGTGTAACACACATGTCACTCGATGATGGGTCCATGTGTCACCACTTTGATTGGTGACAACTATACTTTGTGGGCATCGAGAGGCTAAGCAGTTTGGGATTTCGGTGTTCAGGTAAAAGTTGTTGGAAGAATTCTTGAACCTCCGAAGTCTCGAAGTCCTAAAGTATCAAAGTGAAGTGGTTGGGTGACATCACCTGGGGTGATGTGGACACACAATATGCATGCCATGTTTTAGTGTGTTTTGAGCTTTTGAAAGGTCGATTGTGCAGTTAGAAATTGACACATGTCCCCCCTCATATTGGGCCATGTGTCCTCTTCTTGGAATCTGCAACATAGAAGATAGGTGTGCATTACTTAGTGGACCCCAGGAGTCTTCCACTTCGATGTTCATAGGAAATTAAGTGAGAGGAAGGTGAAATCCCTGAAGCTCCAAAGAGCAGAGTAAATCCTCATCGTTCATTGGGAGGGGACAAACGACGGTAGATCCCTTGGTCCATAGAATTCAAGGCTTAAGAAGTTGCGCTCGAGGACTCCTGGAGGCCCTAAGGCTAGATTCCATCATGACTATTGATCAGAGAGGACGTGTGGAACCAGATTCCATATTCTGGAGGAAAGGTTCTCCGGGGGATTGCGTTGCATAATTTTTTGGGTCGAGGACTTCTGGAGGTCTGAAGGTCGAAGTCCATCGTGATCGTTGATCATAGATGACACGTGGAGGAAAGAGAGGGGATCTTCGGTGGTTCGACATTTTGAGAGTCTGGTATTGAATTGTTTTGGAAACCATGTAAGCCTGGAGTCCTGGGTCTCCTATCCATTGTAGATCTGAGCAGAGCATGAGGAATGTCAGTCCACCATTCTTCGCGAGATCTCTAGTTCTACAGTCTAAGATGTTTGTGATGTGAAGAAAGGAAAACCTCTAAAATCTGGAGCCCTGACATCCCAAGGCTCTAGATAATCACCTAATGATTAACGCTTGGTCACATCTATTGGTCACATGAGTTTTGGGGCTGAAGGAAAGGGGCTAGCACAAAAAAAATTTGTTTCAGAATAGGAAAGGGACAAATTGTTCAAATATCCATAACTTCCTACTCAAAACTTAGAATTGAGCATGGAAGCAGGCATTAGAAAGGTATTGAACAATGGAAGATAAATTTTCACCCGGAAATTGGATCTGAACAATCATTTTCTTAGGAAATTGACGGAGGATCATCGCCAACAAAGCACAAGCGTGGAGGACAGCTGGGCGCACTAGCGCACATTTTGAAATATTTTGAATTTCAAACTGATCAATGTATTAATGTAATATCTGACATAACTTTTTGAGTCATGAATGTCTTTAATGTTTGAAGATTGAGCCATCATGAAATATTATGGGGGAATGTATTTTTTTTATGGATCGGATAGCAGTACAGATTTGGAGCTTGCGCTCTTATCTGTCTGATGCAATATTTATTGTAATAGGCATTGAGTAGTTGATATCTTTTAATTCCATTTAAGGTAGAATAGAGTAGTTGGAGGGAATGCTCGAAGAACGTCTTTTTGTATAAGATCCTTGTAATATTTCCCAGTAGAGTTTGGTGATGGCTAGTTGTTGTTGTTATTAGTGTGGATGCTTGTTGTTGTTGTTGTTGTGGATAGAGAAGAACCGAGCAATAGATGAACCTATCTGATATAGGTCAAGGAGTAGTGAAGAACAATTTATGTATGTAAATTTCAGTTGGATGAATATAACAGAGAAAAATTGTCCCAAATGTGCATGGTTGTGTTTCTATCTGAATGAATGGTAGAGTTTCTATTATTTTTCAATTCTATATTAATTATGTTCTTGAATCTATGACTGCATTTGCTTTGTTGAATGTATAAGTCATTGTGAGGAGTAGAGAAGTTCCAATGGATTCTCTTGGTTGAGTGAGTGCAAGTTGTGCATAGCATCCACAAGGAGTGTGTGAATGAGTCTGTTTAAACTCGAAAGCTCAGAAGGGATAGCGAGACTTTTTCATATTCAAGGAGTGCATCGACATTCACAAGGAGTGTGTGATAGAGTTTTCGTAATCAAAAGCTCGGAGGTGATAGTTTGATTCAATCACGAGAGACAAAAGTGGTTAAAGGATGGCCACAAGGCATGCGAATTCATTCATATAAGTTGAAGTGTGGAGAGAAGCTTGTTGCAAGGTGTGCATAGGCCAAAAATTCGACTAAGGGTTGAAGATATTGTTCAGAGGAACAAGGAAAATCAGAGAAGAAAAGATCAAGAGGGAGAGAGATGAAAATATTCAAGGAATAATCCTTGAACTTATCGTAAAATAGAATGAGTGCAAGATTTGTTCTTGGGGGGAGACGAATGACTCCATACAGTTAGATCTAGTAAAGTTACAAGGAGGAGAACTGGGAAGTATTTCTATACTTTGTAAGTTCAACAAGTTGGAAACTTGACGAATATAGATCGTGAAGTTCGAAGTCGTGATTCAATCCCGACCTTTGATCACAAGAGAACACGTGGCAACAAGATTCAATATTTTGAAAATCGGGAGATTGGAGGTTGTGGGCGAAAGGCCTAGAGTTTCATGAGTCGTGAAGCCCGAACCATTTTGGGTCAGACAGATCTGAGGGGATGCGTGGTGTGAGCTCAGAGACTCAGAGCTGAGTGCTTCGAGAAGGAGTGAAGAAAGGATTCGGGACATCCTCAAAGTCTGAACCGCGAAGGAGGTAGACTCACGGTCATAGCCATAGTCACTTGTGGAGGAACCTGTGTGTGTGGGAAAGGTAATTTCAGGTACTGCAGGGAACCAAGGTGTTTCTCTGACTTAGTACCTTAACTATCCAAGACTGGGAGGTCACACCAAAAATCATCAAAAAATAATTCTAATATATATCAATGAATCAAAATGGTACATGTTTTCATGAAATTATTAAGAACAATTAGCTTGACAAAGTTCTGTTGGCTGCACATTTTTGCAGAGTTAATAACTGTCAGATCAAAGTTAGCATAGAGTGCAGAATGATGGAGGATACATAGGTATTCTATAGCTAAGAATATTAAATTAGAGGTTTGAATGTCCAGTTGGGTTTGGAAGGTACCAACTCCAATGGAAATGGAGGAGGAAAAGAGGAAGACATAAATCTAGCTGAGACCATCAGAAAATTGTAGACAGATGTTCAGAGCCATAAGTCTGACAATGAGAGGCTTATGAAGGAAAAGGAACAACAAGAAGACTTCAATATAAAGTTAATGAAAATCCTGGACATAATTGAAAATAAGTTGGATAAGGAGAGTGGCTCTATAAAATCAGGAAGCCACGACACCCCTGAGAAGAAAGGAATATCAAGGAGTGGTAGAAGACATCACCATCACTTGAAAAAAAATTCCAATAGGATATCACATAGTATCTCAAGTCCATCCTTGTCAGGAAGCATCATAGGAGGTCTGGGGTGGATGAGTTGAAAAGAGAAATGAATAAGATCAAACCTCCTACTTTTGATGGAGAGCATGAGAAGGATGAAGATGTTGAGACATGGTTGTTAGGCATGAGGAAGTACTTCCAATTGAATAACTACTCTTCTCATGCAAAAGGAAGGATTTATATCTACCAACTTAAAGGAAAGGAATCCATGTGGTGGGATCAACTGGTGCAAGTGCAACACCTCAGAGAGAAAAATATGACTTGGAAGGTGTTATCACTCCAAGAAACTCTTTGAGGTTGTGGATCAAAGATGCTTGGTAACTTAAAGGTAAACTTGTTTTTGTATTTTTTATGTGTGGATCAATGGGATAACTCAATTACAATATGGTATTTAGACAAGCAAAATGATAATCAAATGAACCAGTTCTCTCAAGGATCAATAATCAGATGATAGCTTTAAAGCGAGTGAGAAAGCAATGTTTATAAACCAGATACAAAATGTAGGGTTCAATAAACAATGATAAGAAACTATTAAGAAACTTATGAACTGACTGATGAGATGACAACCATTCTGCAGTTAAAGAAACCTGAATAAGAGTACAGAAGGAAAGATGAGAATCTGATATCAATAGAGAGAGAAAACTGTGATTTGTATTATCATATCAAAAAACATGTTTACAATATAGTATATTTATGTATCCAGAATCGAACCCCCCTGCCTCTTACATCTATGAGATTAAATAAGCTTTACAAATTATTTTCAATATCCTCAAGAGATGGATATGATATCCTCTTTTCTTATCTCAAATTCGAAATTGTGAGGTGGATGGAAAAGATAGAAATTTATGGAAAAATGATTCTCCAAGATTCACCTATATCCTCTAAATCACAATAAATATTGGGAAACTGAGAGAGTTTATTGAATATAAGTCCGTTATTATGAAAAACCTCCTTCATTTTCTAAAAATAGTATTCCAACTCATCAAAATCTGTCGTTAAAGACAGTGACTAAAACAGGAAAAACAGAGTATTTAATTTCTGGAAATATGGTGCTCAACGATTGACCTATATTTCACAAATCAAAATAGATCTTGGAAAGACGAGAGATGTTATTGAAGATCCGCCCGTTCTTATGAAAAAAATCCTTTGGTTTCGAAAAATACTCTTCTAGATGATCAGAATATGTCTCCCAAGAAGGTGACTAAAACAGGAAAATCCAGATATCCAAATCTAGTCATATTCCTACATTTTAGGATTTGATCTCTAGAATATTTCTATTGATCAACTGAAGTGTCACCTACACTCATGGATGAGATTTGATAATATATTTGATTAGTCATCATCATCTTCTCCTTAATAAACTCAACCAAGTTGAATTTGACCTTTTGATGAAAATAATACATTTTGGATAATTTCTGAAAATGATGCCTCATCTTGTGGGGAACTTTTTACTGCCTTCCCGAGCTCTAAATGAAGATCTGAAAGTACCATTGGAAATATTAGGATGTATAGTTGTCAATAAACTATTTGAGCATGTAAACCAGACTCTCCATGGCTCAGAAAAGAAATGTTTTCCCAAGGCAGTTTATTAGCTGAAAAACCTGCACTTTCACTAGCTCACTACACTGCGAAAACAATCATTTAGCCAGTGAAAAGGGAGACTTTCACCGGCTTACTACACTGTGAAAAAGTCATTTAGCCGGTGAAATCTAAAATTTGATTTTTGGTATATTTTGATATGCCACATCATTTTTTCATTGGAAAATAAGATTTAAAGTCAATCTTATATACTTTAAAACTTAAAGATTTATAAATAACTCTTTACCTTATTATAATCTTATGATATGATATCAAAATAAATGGAAGGCATTTTTTATTGCTAACATCTAGCTCCAACTGGGATGGAGACCTCCCTGTGAGGTTTCCAAGAACCTGACAGACCTTGTGCCTTTAGTATTGGGCATGGAGTCATTTAGACTTTATGATTTATCATCTGAAAACCTGTAGCAAACCTATAACCTGCCTGTAACCTTCTTGTAACCTGCTTGTTTATTCATTAAATCAATCAACTAAAAATAATCAAGTTGCTCATTTCCCTCAGAGATCTCAATGTTAAATACAGACTGCTTAATCTATGTCTGAGAAGAAAGCATGATCAACTGCTGATCTGGTATTTTCAACTCATCACCTTCCTCTGCGTATCTGTTGCAATCTTCCTGTGTCTGCAAATCAAAAAACTGTGGGTTGCACTTTCACTGGCTCACTTGTTTTTGGAAATGCCATTTAGCCATTGAAACCTTGAACTTTCACCAACTAACTTCACCTTCAAAACAAAGATTAGCCATTGAAAATCTTTTCTTTGATTTTTGGAAATACCTTTTGACAATCGATTTATTATAGGAATAAATAAGTTATCTCCTATACTTTGACATTTAAATTTCTAAAAACAATGTATGGAACTCTATTTATGACCATGCCATCACCAAAAAATGAAACAAACTGACTAGTTCATTTTTGGAGATAACATCTGACTTTTTCACCTAATCCTCTGCTAAACTGAAAACTGTTTGTAGTTTGTTGTAGCCTGCTTGATTATTTCAGAAATCAACAAATGAACATGATCTAGCTACTCGTATGAGGAGATTATTCTCACACCTACTCCTACTTCTAACCAGTAAAACATGTTCATTATGTCACATCATGCTTCCAATGAAGCCATGATAACATCGAACTATTTATAAAATCTCTTTGCATGTAGATAAATTTTAGAGAACACTTCATGTGGTGCAACAAAATCTCAAATTGCAGAGCATACTTACAATCATCATTTGCCTTGATTCCAAATATTACACAACTTAATATTTCTGAAGAACATAACTCCATATAAACAACTACCGGATCATAGAAAAAAGTTAACTATGCTTGCTACTCAAGATTTTCTTCTCCTTCTGATATATGGATCTATTTATAAATAGGTTTCTGCAATTCTGAAAATAGAAGTGAGTTGATTTGACTACTGATCCCTTCTTGTTTGATATCTTCTTCATAAATGATATTAGTCTTTTGTTCATGAGATGCTGCAAACAAAAGAGAATATCTTAAATCTTTAGACAGATTAAACTCATCATATTTAGGGTCTTCTGCAAACATAGAATGATTGATTTCAACATGATGGTGTTCCTTGATGGGCAAAGAAAAAGACTGATCAAAATCAGATTCGTAGTTGTCATATATGGGATAGCTTCTCAAGTCAACATGACTTGTTGTAGAAATATGTTCTTCTTCATCTTCATATCCTTGTGATTTGAATTTACCAGTATGATAAACTAGCATACTGCAGCTTATAATTTCTGAGAGATAAGGAGTAATATGTTTTTGATCTTTTATTCTGTTGTTTTCCTCATCATCAACATCTTTTATATCAAAATCTGAAACAAAGGGTTCAAAAGGAAGATAGTTCTCTTGATATTCCTTATGAAGATAGGATGATTTCTGCAAATTATGTTCTTCATGATCACTACAACTTCCTTCCTTTTTCAAATCCAAAAACTGAAGATTGTCTTCATTGATTTCTATTTTATTTTGACCTAAAGATGACTGGTCATCTCTGTGTTGAACAGTACAACTAAATGAAATTTCAGACATAACCAAATCTCCAGAAACTTCAATATCTTCTTCCTTATTATATTTTTCAAATATGGAAATATCAGGGAACAATTCTAATGACATAGATGAAAATTTTGGCATAGAATTGTCAGCAATAGGATTCTGAAATAGATTTGGAAAAATATCATCTTGTTTCTCATCATAATTGCAGCTTTCCTTGATACAAAAATCTAAAAGTTGTGAACTACCCTTACTGATTTTAATGGATGACCAACAGAAAGTTGATTCTCATGATTTTTAATTAAATAAATTAATTCTTCAGATTTATGAAAATCAGAAATATTGTTAATAGGAGAATCTTCATCTCTTTTATTATCCATTTTTAGTTCGTCTTGATGGGAAAGAACATCATGAAGATCATTGGGAAACTGATGCATAATATGAAGGAGGGATTCTTCTCTATTTTCATCTTCAACCTTATTATTTAATTCATATTCTTCACAACAATTACCCGATAAAAACTGATTTGAAAATAATCTTTTGCAATGATCGTTGAAAACTTTGTGAAAGTCTTTCAAAGATGAAATATTGGAAGGAGGTAAAGAGAAATACCACTGACGAGCATCACCATATAATGAATGCATAAACATCTTCATATGAACATATTCATGTTGCATATCTAGTAGATCCATGCACTCATGAAACATTTTGAGGTGTTCTGCAGGATTATCTTCTTTCTCCTCTTTGAAGACAGGTAGAAAATCTTCCCATTCTGACATATGAGGTACTGGATGTGGGAAACCAGAAGCTGAGGAGAAGTCCAGAGGTGCAAACCTCCAAGCCAAAAGAGAAGAAAATTATTTTGACATCTGAATACTGTGGAGCCTCCACTGAATCTCTCTTTCATGGAGTCGCCAGATAGATGATTACAACTGAAAATGTGTCCAAACTTTGTCTATCATCAAATATGGATCTTGTCGTGTCCCAAGGAAGTTGAGCTTCAATCTCTTCTCCCCGACAATGGCGCCAATTTGTTATCACTCCAAGAAACTCTTTATTATCATCTTATGATATGGTATCAAAATAAATGCAAGTTATTTTTAATCGCTAACAAAAGGAATTCAAGAGGCATTTTGAGAAGAAATACATGACCAAGAGGTATTATGATAAAAATATTAAAGATTTATTTGAACTCAAACTGGGCATCATGAATATTGAGGAATATGAAAGGATATTTCTAGAGTTTTTGAAGTATGTCTCCTTCATTAAGGATGAGAAAGTGAATATTCATAGGTACCTAAGTGGGATGCCATATTTCATCAGTGATAAAATCCAATATGATGATCCCAAGACTCTAGAAGAAACCATAAGGAGAGAAAAATGCTTATATGATTAGCAAAAAGGAAACCCTACTTTTCAGAAGGTTTGGGAGGACACGAAGAAATTTAAGAAGGAACAAAGGAAGAAGGGGAACACGCCTCCATTTTTTAGAAATAGTCCTCAAGGACAACCATCTTTTAGAGAGAACATAATGGTTGAGGTTGGTGGGAAAAGGCCAAGGTAGGAACCCATTTAATGTTGGGGTTGTAAAGGAGACCACAAGTATAGAGACTGTCCTCACATAAATGACAAAATGAGATCTTTCCACATCGTACAACAAGAAGAAACATTAGAGGACATGGGAAGAAGTATACCTAGGATCTATGTAGACATGGACAACAAGCAAGTTGAGTTTCAATAACAGATGATTGAAGTTGAATGTATGATCAATAACCATGCATTTAATATTTTGATAGATTCAGGAGCTAGTCATAGTCACATAGATCCTAAATTTGTGGATAGATTTATTTTTTCAAGAAGCAATCATGAGAAATATTGGCTAGTACAACTTGCTATAGGAACCAAGAAAAAATTTGTTGAGTTGGTTAAATCATGTCCAGTGGACATGAATGGGCTAAGTACCATGGAAGTTTTGAGCATCTTTCCATTGGGATATTATGAATTTCTAATTGGTATGGATTGGTTGGACCAACACCATGTTGTATTAGACTATAGTAACAAGGCATTTACTTGCCTCGATGAGGAAGGGAACCCAAGAGTAGTCCAAGGAATCCCTAGGGAAACTATAGTCTGAGAGATCTCAGCAATGCAGCTGAAGAAGTTTTATAGGAAGGGATGCCAATTAATTACAAATAATATGGAGGAATAACCTAAGGATAATGTGCCAAATATGGAGGATTACTCAATCCTGAAATATTTTGAGGATGTTTTCAAGGAAATACTAGGACTATCCCCAAAGAGAGATATTGATTTCTCTATAAATTTGATGCCTGGAGCAGCTCTAGTATCAAAGAATCCTTACAGAATGAGTACATCAGATTTGAAGGAGTTGCAAATGTAGCTTGAAGAGATTATGAAGAAGGGGTATATATGCCCAAGTGTGTCACCTTGGGGTGCCCCATTCTTGTTCGTGATGAAGAAATATGGGACATCAAATTTTTTCATCGATTTTAGACAGTTGAACAAGGTAACTATAAATAACAAGTATACTTTGCCAAGGATTGATGATATCTTTGATCAATTAAAGGATGAAAATATATTCTCAAAGATTGATCTCAGGTCAGGATATCATCAAGTAAGGATAAGAGATGAAGACATTAGCAAGATCGCCTTCAGGACAAGGTATGGTCACTATGAATTCACAGTGGTGCCATTTGGGTTATCAAATGCACCAATTGTTTTTATGTGCTTGATGAATGGTGTTTTCTGAGAATACCTAGACAAGTTTGCCATTGTATTTTTGGATGAAATCCTTGTGTATTAGAAGTCAGAGGAATAACATGAGCATAATTTGAGGATGGTGTTACAAGTTCTAAGGGACCACCAGTTGTATGCCAAATTGAGCAAGTGATCATTTTATCGAAACAAAATTCACTATTTGGGGCATATAATATCTAAAGAAGGAATAACAGTGGACCCTAAAAATATTGATGCCATTAAAGGGTGGACAACACCTAAGAATGTGACAAAAGTTAGATCCTTCATGGGTCTAGGTGGATACTACAGAATATTCATTGCAGGGTTTTCAATAATTGCTCACCCAAACACTTCCTTGCAGAGGAAAGGGGTGAAGTTTCAATCGACAACAGAGTGTGAAAAGAGCTTCCAACAATTGAAGAAGTTGTTAACCAGTGCTCCAATTCTGAGGATTGTTGATCTGAATGAATATTTCGTGGTTTGCACAGATGCGTGCAAGGAAGCACTTGGTGGATTACTTAGTCAGAATGGGTTTGTGATATGTTTCGAGTCCAAAATATTGAAAGAGCATGAAAGAATATATGCCACTCATGATGTGGAGTTGGAAGCCATAGTGGATGCCTTGAAGAAGTAGAGGCACTACCTCATGGGAAAGAGGTTTGAGTTGAGGATAGTCCATAATGGTCTGAAATACTTGTTTGATCAGCCAACTTTGAATGCTAGGAAGATTAGATGGTTGGAATTCCTATGTGAGTATGAATTTTATATTAAGCACATCAAAGAAAAGGAGAACAAAGTGGTTGATTCACTCAACAGGAGAGTGCATGAATTGCATGTTACATCCATTATCATGTATTAGACTCACCTTAAATGTAGAATTTATGAGGCTGCAAAATCTTATTTGCAATACATGGAATTGGTAACAAAATTGCAGCAAGGTAAAATGCAGCAGAAAGATGAAGATTATCAATTGGGATTTGATGGAATTCTCTTGTATAGGAACATAATTTATGTACCCAATTCTCATGAATTGAGGAGTATGATTTTAAAAGAGATGCATAATGTACCTTATGCGAGACACCCAGGATATCAGAAAACTGTTTCAACAGTCAAGAGCCAATATTATTGGCCAGGCATGAAAAAGGAGATTGTTGAATAAATTGTGAAATGTTTGGAGTGTTAGAAGGTTAATGTTGAGCATAGACACCAAGAAGGGTTGCTACAACCATTGCCCATTCCTGATTGGAATTGAGAGGTGGTGACAAGGATTTCATCACCCAATTTTCCAGAACAAACAAGAAACATGATGCTATCATGGTGGTGGTGGACAAGCTTACTAAAGCTTCCAATTTAAATCCTATGAAGGTTACTCACAAGGAAACCAATGTTGTTGATATCTATATGAGGGAATTATCACGCTTGCATGGCATACCCATGACAATTGTGTCTGATAGAGACCCAAATTTTACCTCAAAGTTCTGGAAGGGGTTATTCAAAGGGTTCAAAACAAATCTAAACTTCAGCACAACATATCATCCCGAGTTTGATGGGAAAATAGAGAGAGTGAACCAAGTGATAGAGGATATGATAAGGATGTATGTGATGGAAAAAACATCTAAATGGGAAGATTATATAAACTTGGTGGAATTTTCCTACAACAATGGGTACCAAGCATCACTGAAGATCATCCCATTAGAGGCACTTTATGGAAGAAAGTGCAACACACCAATAAGATGGAATAACCTAGCTGACAGAGCAGTGGTTGGGCCAAAGTTTCTCAGATAAATGGAAGAACAAATGTTGAAGATTAAATAGAATTTAAAGGCTTCCTAAGATAGGAAAAAAATATATGTTGACAAGAACAGAACTCACAGGGAATTTAAAGTGGGTGATCATGTTTTCTTGAAAGTGAAGGCCAAAAGAAGTTCCTTGAAGTTGGGAAACTATTCCAAGTTGGTAGCCAGATATTGTGGGTTGTTAGAAATCCCAAAGAGGATTGGACCAATAGCTTATATGATTGCATTTCCTTCATCTATGTCTATACATGATGTATTCCATGTGTCGTTTCTGAAGAAATATAGAACTGATGCTAATCATGTTATTGATTGGAATGTGATTTAGGTGGAGCAAGAAAGACCTTTTCAAGTGCATCCGATATGCATTCTCGAACAGAAAATCAAACAGCTTTGGAATCGATCCATAGGGCTTGTAAAGGTCCAATGGACCTAGTACGGTCTCGAGGACGCAACTTGGGAGCATGAAGATGCTATGCAGGAAGAGTACCCGCATTTTTTTAATATTTTGAAAATCTTGATGATGTTATGTAAGTAAGATGCACTGAGGATAGTGCATAAATAAGGGGAGGGGATTCAATACCCCAAATCTGATCCCGTGTTGAATTGCAATGATGTTTAATGATGTTTATAGGCTGGTGAGACAAGTAGTTATAAGTTGGAAATCTTATGTGTTTATTAGATCGGAGAGCCTGGATGCCAAGGCTAGTGAGACTGATTTTGTATATGTAATTATGAATATCATTAATAAAAATACATCATTGCATGTAGAAAGACCATGAAGAAAGTGTTATGGGGGACTAAGCTCCACTAGGAAGGAAAAGGGAAGGGGGTTGAGAGGATAGGAAAAAGGGGCTAAGCTTGAGGGATTAACCCGAGGGAATATTATAATATATTCCTAAAAAACTAAATTTTGGGAAATATACCTCGTTATCCTAAGTTCCTTTGGGGGGAGAGGAATGAACTCCAAGTGGAGAGGAATGAGCTCCTAGATAGCCAAGTTTCATCCAGGATGCATGCATATTTATGTGGGGGTTCACACTCACCATTTCTCACGAGGCTGATCTTTATTGCCACCTCTCCTCGTGAGTTCACTATGGATGTTGGCCATCCATTGTTCCATTCACTCACACACTGAGTAGGAATGCAACCAACCAATTTCACCATTGTTGAACCCTTTTCCATCATGAACCTTTGTAATTGTTGAACCGTCCCTTATCTTACCCGATTTTACTACTATGGTTACCAGGTTGATTGAAGAGATGAACAGAAGAGGCAGGTTGCCAAGCCCGTGGGTTAAAGATGAGGGTTGTCAGGCCCCTGGGTTGAAGAAGAATGTTGTCATGCCTGTGAACAACTCTCTCCAGGGAAGTTATTTCTCCTAGAGGGAGTCCAACAACAACTACAGAGCTCTGAGAATTCTTTATCTCACATGTTGTTGAAGCCCTAGAAGGGAAGTGGAGAAATTGATGGATTGTGGTATAATGAAGGTGTATATTCCTAGGGAGGGACATGCATGTGGGGAATGAGATTCTGTGAGCGGTGGGCGTAAGTAGGCTCCTTGGAGGGAATACTTCCTGTTTCATTGTGCATTTTTCCAAAGTCTCACCTAGCCTATGATTTCCTTTTTGTTGGGTGGAGTTTAGTCCCATCTCGGGGGTGACCCACTGCTGCTAGCTTGGAGCAGAGTGGTCTAAGTCTGGGAGGTTCTTGGAAAGTTTGCATGCAGTTGGTGGTCTTCTCATAAAATGATAAGTACCAATTTTGTGTTAATTGTATGTTGTGTATATTGTACATGTGTTATAATTTTATCATAATTGCATCTATGTGTTTATTGTCACTTCTGCATGAATATGTGTATGAGAATAATGTTTATCTATGTTTAAATTTACATTATATATATATATATATATATATATATATATATATATATATAATGTAAATTTAATTGTATGTTGTGTGTATTTTACATGTGTTATAATGTTATCATAATTGCATGTATGTGTTTATTATCACTTCTGCATGAATATGTGTATAAGAATAATGTTTATCTATGTTTAAATTTACATTATATATATGTGTGTGTGTGTGTGTGTGTGTGTGTGTTTATGAGCTCAAACAGAGCATGAATAGACTAGTGTCTTAAGACTGTGGCATGTCACAATTGGTTTCAGAACAATTTGGTTTTGAAGTAGTGGTGTTGTCCCCGTCAAGGGCAGCCGAGGGACATTACACTTTTACTCCATAATGAAACTTTGAACTGATACATAGGCCTTGTAGAGGGAATATATGGTCTTTGAGTGGGATACTATTTCTATCATGGAGGGTTTGTGGACCATTTATGGATATCAAGCCCTTAACCATGGTCCAATGACAAAAACAAGGACCTTATTCCCTATGTGAACCTTATATGTATTATGGGCTAGGAACAAGGCCTTGAACCACCACTTATGCTCTATAAATAGGATTTTGGGACTATGAGTGGGAGATGGGTTCCATAAAGAGTTTTTCACTCAAGGGATGATTTGGGGGCTTTATCATGGTATGGGTAAGAAGTCAAAGGACTTGGGACCCTAAATGAAGCTCTTAGTCACTCTTAGGAGATTTTTCACAGGAGGGGTGGGTCTCAGAGAATTGACCATTGTAGGAGAAGTAAAACTATGGAATTAGGTTCTAAATGAATCTTTTGTGGCTCATGGGCCATGAAAAAGGATAGCAAACCACCACATGACCCATCTAAATGGGACATTTGTCCCCCAAGTGAAATATAGGTGTTATTATCGATTTTTCTAATTATGAATCTCCTCATAAGGAAAGGTAAGTATTTGATTTTGTCAGTGAATAAATTAATTAATTTGTTTAGGTTAAACGAATATTAAATTAAATTGATTTAATATTAATATTTAAAAATATAAAAAATATAAAAAAAACTCAATAAATAAAATAAACAAAAGTCCATGTGTAGAAGTTATAGAGATCTTAGTCCCCATATTTGATGTAATGATTGTAACATGCAACCAAACACTTTATAAAACAAATGTTGAATTAAGCAATACATTTACATTAGTTCCATTGAAAATCCAAAAGTACAATTACTTAATCATATTTTTCTTACACCCCAATGAGAAGTCTAAAGGTAGACCCAATGCAAGGCATTTTTTATGAGGGGTTAGTGGGCTATGAAATTTATAGTTTATTAACAACTCGTAACTAGGATACAAACTACATATTGCATGCACAACAACAAATTTGGATGCCTCCCTTTTCATAAAGAACTCGTTGTCATTGGAGTGTTCCTTTGTCAATTTAAACTAAATAATGAGGCCCTTTGTTGGTGGGAAAAATTGATCGTCCATCAACTAGAAGACCAAGTCCGATCCCGGGTTGTCTTAATAACCCAAGCCATTTGGTGTAACTCGTTCTGATGGGTTTAATGGCTCCATTAGACAATCTAAAATCCTAAAAGAAAATAAACAAGAGAAAGAAATCACTAACTAATTACTAGATACTATGTATATGTACATATGCAATAATATAAATATTGTAGATATTTTAAGCAAAAACTACACTAATATCACTTATATACATCATATACAATTTGCAAGTTTTAATCTAAACTTATGAAATCAAATGTGAAAGTTATATCTGTTAAGAAGTAGATAAAGAAAGCACATTTAAAACCCTTTTTGTTTTTCTTTATAAATCTAACTAATTTTTCATAAAAAAATTACAATGAAACATAAACGTGTGGATAGTCAAAAGCTGAACCATACATTCTAATTTCAGTGATATGTAAATGATATAAAAATACAAAGGAGCTAACATGTTAGTGAGTTAGTGAGGTGTATCCAAGCACATGCATGAGTGGAGAACATCCAACTGCCATGTCTAAGAGAGAAATCTGCAATGAACCTTGTGACTGTTCTAAATAAATTCAGAACATATATTAGCAACTTAGGTTTTAATGACATAAAAGGACACACAAATATAAACTTGTGATCTCATAATTACACATGATTACAGTAAGAACAATATGAAAGCAACCTATGCATTTCATCATTCGATTAAAACTCAAAGATAAATCCTATCATTCTAATTGAAGATATAATCAAAGCATTTATATTTTGAGAAGCAAGTTGTAGATGGTATTTATAATATAAACATCTTGCACATAATATATCATTAATTCTAAAGCTATCATACCTATTAATGTATTAGGATTAACAAAACATAAATGAAAACATAATTAACAAAAGGCTAAAGCCAAAATGCATATATGTTGTTTCATTAAGTTCTGGAATCACTCGTCCACCTCTTTCCCTCAACCAAGCTCATTTTCATTACAAAACATAGAGTATTTAAAAGGTTTATGAAAGCTAAACCTCCTATCTTCTAAGATAGGACCAGATCTCAAAAGTATCTAAAACTTACAAATATAGAGGGCCTGAATCCACTCATATCTTCAAAATATATGAAAGTTTTTCTCCTATTTACAAAATAAGCAAAAATAGATATCTAATCAACTAAGTTCAACATGCTCCATCCCATAATATCAACGTTAGATACATCCTATCCTGAAAAAATGAAATGAGCAAGTAATATATTTTATTAACTAATCAATTTCTAAATTTTATATGAGAATTGACTTGGCTACAGAATCTCTCGATTTTGTAGCCAGTCTTATTATTTATAATAGAAATCCAAATCGATCTAGATTGATTTAGAAGAATAACAAATAAAGGATAACAATGATAAAAACCAATCTTACCACTTAACCAATAACAAAATTGAATCACAACATCTCAGAATTTATCACAGCTTTTACACAATCAACATTTTTTTATAATAATATTTCCTATCCTTTTTAGATGCTTTGCTTGTCCTTGTGCATTGGCCTTGAGTTCTACCAATGTTTCATTGAGATCCGTGAGAGATTTGATATGTTCTTGGATAATCGGGATATCTGTATAATACTTCCCTATCCACTGCAAACAAACTTCGCAAGGAACAATAGGGGCGATCAATTGAGGAAACATATAACTGTGTGGTAAAACATCACTGATGTCCACTGTCGGCCTTTGACTGAGCTTAATTCCTATGAACCCTTTGCTATATTTTAAACATGGTGGAAGATTATTGAAATAATCAAATGGTTGATTAAGATCTAGTTTGGAACAATTATGATCTTCCTTTGCCAAAAACCTTTCAATCTCGGAGTCAGAATATTCATGGATCTCGATTGATTCGATCGATCTCACATGAGCTTTGGATTTATTTCGCAGACTCCTTGAAATGAGTTGGCCAAGTCTCTTATTACGAAACCCTATTTCTTGATTTTTATTTGGCTGTTTCCATGGGTGTTTGTTGTTGGTTTTTACAGTGGGATTAGGGAAAACAATTTGTTCATGCTCAGGAGTTTTAATAACCCTAGAATTAGTATCCTGTTACTCACACAAAGACTGATCGGGAAATGCCCTTTCACAAGGGTTTTAATACAAGAAATATGGCCTGTGAATTGATGAAACAAGATGTTTCTCTATCATAGGTTTATCTAGCACTGTAGGAATGTATGTAACAAAATAAATAAATAAACGCTTACCTCAACCGAAACAGAAATTCTGAGAAATTTACCTCCAAAGGTCAAGACATATCTCTAAAATGATCTAGTTTATGGAGAAACCTCCCTCCATGAAGGTAAATGGGCCCATTTCCAAAATGTGTTTTCAAGGGTTTGATCTAATTCGTCACGGTTTGCTCAGAAACGCTCCTGCAAAAATGTGTCTCTAGTAGGAAAAAATGGGATTGAACAGACTGTAACAAGAGTGAATCGAACTAACTAGGGGTTTACATGACATTGGTAAGAGGGATAGGTCTGAGCTAATACCATGAAAACCAAATAGAAACACACCAATGCAACCATAACATAAGCAATAAGGGTTTCAATCACGAAAATTAGGCATCTCTGGTAATGAATGTTTTGATTACAGAGCATAACTCAAGACCCTAGCTCGTAATGAGAGGTATGTCAATTCAACTTTCCATCTAAAACAAAGTATAGGGTAGGATCCAGGTGCATTTAATTCCCATGACATGTAATGGGTATACTCGATTTTCAAAGGTTAGGAGAGGATGCATTTTTACAGTCCAAATGCAAATCAAAAATTTAAAATTAGAGTTGATTTACCAAGAATGTTAAATGAACAAGTCCAAATGCCAATCGATTCTTGGTATTTTTACAAAGGATCCAAAGTATAAGATTTCAATCCAAGAGCAACTCAACATAACAATTATATCGATATTTGATCAACTTAAAAGAAATCATTCAAGTAAGAGACATGAGATAGATGTAAGCACATTGAACCTTTTGGAAACCAAGCTTTGGACGGGGTTATAATGAAAAATCAAATTTTAATGCTTGATTCATGCTTATAGTCATGAATCAAGCATTAAAACATGAGATAAAAAATAAAACAAGAATAATAAAACATATTTTTTATAACCCAATAATCACCCTCAAATAGTGATATTTACAGGATGAGGTGTTGGCAGCTATAGGAGGTGTTATTTGTCTTTCAAAAAGAAAAAAACATGTAGGGCTGCCAATAGTGGCGACTTACTAGGATAAGTAGTTATATTTGCATCACCAACGAGTTCATGTTAGGACTGATTAGAATGATTAAATATCAAAGAACAACCGAAGGAAATCAAGAATCTTAATCAAATTTCAACAATCATTACACAGTCTAGCTTCAGATATCTTCTTGTTCAAATGAAATCCAGTGACAAGTTTTAATTACAAGAGAAATGACATTTAAGCCAATGTCTCTGATACTGTTGATAGGACCACTGCTGCCTGCAGGCATCCATAGCCTCGGTAGGGATGACAATTAACCCACTCTGACGCCTCTACCCTGTCCAATAATTTTCAATTCAAAATGAAGGGCACTTACGATCAACATCAAAATTTATACCTGATAATTTTCTTGAACCCGACATTGCTTTGCTGCCAGTAGGCCTGTTCAGTACCTCAACAAATTTTTCTTGGCATAATGGATGAATTTAACCTATGCCAACATACCTGTACAATATCTCAGTGGGTTTACAGACACTTCCCACAACTCTCTAGAGGTAATTTGATATAAATTCAATGATCTTCAGAAGAGGGGTGATGCTGAAAATTTTAGTTTTGAGAATACTTGATATTTTCCAGCCTTAATTTTTTCTTGATAACCTTCATTATGATCTGAGGATAGTTTTCTGATAAGAATAACCTTTCGAGGGAAGGAAGGCATACTCGAGTTGTTTTCTTTAAAAATAGAGACAACGTAAAGAGCTTTAATGATGATCGTGTCTGCTCATGATTATAAAGTGAAACCACAAAACCTACTTCGAACATAAAGTTTCTTTAGCTAGTCTGTGTTTCAGCAATTTACAACATTGATGCTCTAAAAAGACCTTGACTATTGCTTCATAATGAGTCATTATGGTTTCCCTTCACAAACTAAATGGTGACACAGACATAAATTTAATCAAAAACCAGTAAAAACACACAAATGAAAAGAACCAAAATCAAAAATCAAAAGAAAACTTAAAACAAAAAAATATGTACAATGAGATGGATCTGGAAAAATCAAGAGAAATATCTCTTGAGCGGCTAAAGAAAATAGAAAGATCCTCATTGATATGAATGAAGTGCTACTCGTGGCACCTTGGATCAGAGTTGAATTTACTGTTCATATTTACTTATCTCTTTACTTTTCATTTAAGATTTTCATGATGTTACTGCGTTTTGGAAATGAAATGTTCAATGAAAAGCAAAGAGAAAAGGGTCAAAGTGGACTTCCCTGACAACAATCATATTATGTTTCTCTTGGTGCACCCACTTATGTTCTTTAACTGCATTATTACAAAGAGAAACAGTGAGAAATAAAGCTAAAAGAAAACCTACTCCTAAACCTACTCTGACTACTAAACAAATCAAAATACTATGTGAAGTCATGCTTCCAATCTAGCCATCGGAGTAACTCCAATCCTGCAATGGAAACAAAATAAAATATTACTAACAGGAATGGTAGTATATCAAAAAATGACAGAAATATATCATACTTACCTTTATACTCATCAAAAAACAAAACAAGCATGACCTTACCATTCCCTTGAAACTTCTTGATGTATGAATCCTCCAACCATTGTGCAATCTTGTCCTGATAAGGGTCATAATGGCATGGATGAGTGTAAGTGATTTTGGAAAACTTGTCAAGATTATGGGGACCTAACATAACCATCAGCCAAAGTTGAACTTAAAAATGTATGTGCGTTTGATGGTCCGTTTTGAGCTCAAAGTTTCTCCCTACTAGATAGTGCCTCCAAAGTTTCAGAGCTAGCATTATAACTGCCAACTCTAAATCATGAGTAGCGTAAAGTTCCTCATGTTTCTTCAAATTCCTTGA
The DNA here is from genome assembly GCA_009831015.1 of Picea engelmannii. Classification (NCBI taxonomy): domain Eukaryota; kingdom Viridiplantae; phylum Streptophyta; class Pinopsida; order Pinales; family Pinaceae; genus Picea; species Picea engelmannii. The sequence goes on from ML804694.1 coordinate 144,354, forward strand.
TGCATAAGCTATCACTCCTCCATCCTACATTAGCACAGCCCCCAACCTTTGCTTTGAGGCATCCGTGCAGACTATGAAGTTCTTTTCCATATCTGGCACCCATAGAATTGGTGCACTAGTTAGTAACCTTTTAATCTCGATGAATGCACTATCACATTCTTCTGTCCATTCATACTTGAACCCCTTGCGCTACAAAGTGGTGATAGGTTTCTCTATTTTAGAGAACCCTTCCACAAATCTTCGATAATAACCCGCTAGCCCCATGAAGCTTCTTACCTCATGAGCATTTTTTGGCACTGGTCATTCCATAATGGCCTTTACCTTTTCTGGGCCCATAGAGATTCCTTCATTGGAAATGATATGACCTAAATAGTGAATTTATTTTTGGAAGAAGGAACACTTCGACAAATTCCCATACAATTTGTTCTCTCTAAGGCAGGACAACACCACTCGCAAGTGTTCCTTATGCTCTCTTTCATTTTTGGAACAGATGAGGATGTCATCTAGAAAGACTTGCACAAAACAGTCTAAGTACTTCTCGAATACACCATTCATGAGGCTCATGAATACTGTTGGCGCATTGGTTCATCCGAAAGGTACTACCACGAACTCGTAATGCCCAAACAAAGTTCGAAAGGCAGTTTTAGGAATATCACCTTCCTTAATCCTTAACTGGTGATACCCTGATCGCAAATCAATCTTTGAGAATATCGTTGCTCCTTTCATCTTATCGAAGAGATCATCTATTCATGGCATTGGGTACCTATTTTTCACTATAGCACGGTTCACGTCCCTGTAATCTATACACAGTTGTAAGGAACCATCCTTCTTCTTTACAAAAATTACTGGTGCACCCCAAGGTGAGACATTGGGTATTATTAGTCCTAAATCGAGTAGCTCCTTCAACTGCATCTGCAACTCACCAAGTTCTAGCACTATCATCCTATACAGAGTCTTGGAAATTGGTTCTGCACCAGGTTTTAGCTCAATAGTAAAATCAAGCTCCCTCTCAGGTGTTAACCTGGGTAACTCGTTCGGAAAAACATATTTAAATTCTGACAATACTGGGTACTGATCCAAGGAGGGTCCTTTCCTTTTACTCACTGCTTCCACTACATAAATTTGACACCCTTGCCTCATGCACCACCTAACCTGCATAGTTCAAATAAAGTGTAGAGACACCTTTCTCCGTACACCCTGGATCTCTATTGGCCTTCCTTCATCGTCAACACAAAGCACCATTTTTGTGAAACAATCTACCATAGCTCGATGAGATTCTAACCAATCCATTCCAATTATTAGGTCATACGCCCCAAGAGCAGTGACGTATACCTTCAATCTGGTAGCACACACCCCCAAGTCTACTAGACAATTATCAACACTAGGTCCTACCACTTGTTTTTTTCCCCCGAAGCCATCTCAACTTGTTTAAAGTCATCGTGCTCGTAGGCTACCAACCCACTCTTTTCTAATGTAGATGGTGAAATGAAACTATATGTAGCACTAGAATCAACTAAAATTTTAACATTGATATGATTTAGCGTACCTGACGATTCCACCACCGTGGATTGATGTTCTTCCTGGCGATTATTAACTGTTGCATAAATTTGGTGGCTACCACTTTCTCTTCCCATCGGGGCCTTTCCTTTTCTATGAAAAAATCTTGATTGTAACTCTGGGCGGTCACGCTGGTAATGGGTTCCTCCACATCCCCAACATGTAACTCGAGATTGAACTTCCATACTTCTCTATGACAGTCTCTGAAATGAGTTCCTTCCCCTGGAACCCTTGCCCCTACTAGCTGTTCTTTGAGATGGTCGTGGACCTGCTTGCGTCATTGGTGATGAACGGGATATTGCACTCACTGCCATTGAAATCCCTGTGGTGACTATCCTTGGTGTGACTCTATTACCATATGGAGGTGGCCTTGAGCCCCCTCCCCTGGGAAATGTCCTAGGGGCCTTCCCCACGAATCTAGGACGATGCGGAAAGGTTGATCTCGTACCTCCATTTAAGTTCATATGTTCCTCAGCATAACATGTTTTTTCAACTACTTCTGCTACCGAAGACGGTTTCCACATCCACACCATGGCCCTTATCTTAGGGTTTAACCCATAGACAAATCATTATGCCTGTCATTGATCATTATCCATGTATGACACATATTTGACCAATTCCATAAACCTGATCTCATATTCTTCTATGGTCCTGTTTCCCTGTACTAGAGCACGAAATTCTCCCACCTGTTGTTCCTCGTAGTAAGATGGTATATATTTTCTTCGGAACCTTTCCTCAGAAAGTTCCCAAGAGACGGTGTTCGGGGTAAGGTGCAATTACCTCTCCAGGTTGCCCCACTAGTTCAGGGAACTGTCTCTCAACTGAAAAATCACTATCTTCACCTTTTAAGTGGACGCATAGTCCCTTAAGTCGAAACAAATTGTCATGCCTTCCAACCATGCCTCTGCACGTTCACTGGCATGACCCCCGACAAAATCTGGAAGTTTGATCTTCTGCAGTTCTCTAGTGATGTCTTTGGGTGGAGGCCCTCCCCCTGAATCCCTCGACGCTTCAGGATTACCCATTCTAGATGGTGGGGGTTCCAGTTCGATCCCTGCTGGATGAGGCCCCTTTAAAGTCTCATGTATGGCCTCCAAAGAGAGCAGAATGAGAGATAATTCAGGCGATGGTGGTGGTGACGCTAGCGGTCTCTGCATCGATGCCCCTCTGCCTTGATTTCCTCTCATCCTAACCATCCTGTATACTTGAATCTGCATCAACCAAAGTTCATCAGGGTGAGTCTAGGACATTTCACATTTGTGCAACTTAAACTAGAAAACAGGGTTAGGCATAAGTTTTTTTTTACTTTTCTGTAAACAGACGTTACTCTCTTTAGGGGAAGTGGCTAGGTTAGGGTTAAAGAATCTAAGCTTGATGTCTTCTCCTAAGAAAACTATTGACCCTCTCACCTGGTAGTTACGCTAACAATGTACCACACTCACCTATTGCTCTAACTTACCTTCCTAGTGCACACAAAGCCCCCTCCCGCTTATCCTGGTCTAAGTCCTTAAACTTTTCTCTTAAACAATTTAATTAGTCGCTTTAACTAGTTTTAAATTAAACATGTATCATAAAATTAAATATAATTTAAATATAATTTAAACATTAATTACTAATGATTAATTAGTGATTCTATTCTAATGATTAATTAGTGATTCTATTCTAATGATTAATTACTTTTAATTAATCATATTAATTATACTAATAAAACATACTCAATTACCTTGATTAATCATAATTGCTTCAATTTTATTTTAAAACATACAATATTTAATTTAATGTTTTCTTATAACATTAAATATTTAATTTAATATTTAAAACATATAATATTCTTAAATAATTAAAGTTTAAACTAAATATAAGCAATTAAAATTTAAAATTTAATTATATAAGAATATTTAATAAAAATAAATAAATAAATAATATATATAAAAATAAATTACGATAGTCAAATTCGACAAAATAATAAAAACAAAAAAAAAAAAAAATAATAATAAAAATTAAAATAATAAAATTAAAATTAAAATAAAATAAAGCGCGGGCACGGATGAAGCCCACGTGCCCCTCCCCCATTTCCTCCCTCTCTCCTTAACCTAACCCTACACCCCAATTTCATTCTCATGGATGGTGCAATGGTAAGTTGTTCCAGAGTGGTTGTCGAAGGTCTCACCTTGATGGCTTTGGCCCTGGCCTGCGAGCTTGGTTCCTATGGGCTCCTCCCTGTGGCTTTGGCCCTGGCCTATAGGCTTGGTTCCTGTGGGCTCCTCCCTATGGCTTGGCAAAGGCCTGCGAGTATGCGATGGAGCTACCGCTTGAATGCAAAGGTAGAGGTGGTCTAAGGCGCAGTCAATGGACGCGTAGTCCAAGGTTTTGTGAGCTCCTTCCTGTGGATTGGCGCTTGAACGCTAGACTCTTACTTGTGTTATGTGTTTTTCTAACCTGTGATGGTACATGTAGGTGGTTCTTGGATCTTGTAGATTTTGGCGAGAGCTTGGGAGAGAGCTTGGGTTTGGCGTTGGCTTGTATGTTGTTGTTGGGTGCTAAACAAGCTCGGGCTAGGAGCTAGGCCTGCGGGCTATTTTGGTGCTTTGAGTGGGTGCAACCAATACGACTTGACTTCATGCTTGGTCTTGGCCTGAGCCTGTACAATAGCCTTGGGATAAGCACTTGGGCAATGGTTCGAAAGTAGAATGTGATGTACTTTCTGGTTTTTATGTTTATGGTTCTATATTTTGTGATCCTGTTTCGAGTTCTGTTTTAAGGGTTTATCTTTCCAAATCGTAATATTCGGTTCATGGATTATTTGTGAATGGCAATGAACTAGCGTCTCTGTCGTTATTGTAATCCATGGAATGCACAACGCTGAAAGTTGCCAAAACAAAATGGACGTTCACGGTGGCCCATCTCTCTTTTCACGACCAAGCCTTATAAGTACGTTCAAATATTCTCTATGAGAGAAATAAGAGTTCCCTTCATCCTTTTTCTTTGGGATTCTTTGGCTTTGCGGTTATTTTTTTTTTATTATTTTTAGGAAAGTACGTGCTCTCTTTGGCCTATAAATGGCGATGGAATAGACTCTCTTGTGTGCATTTCAATGGCACATAAAGTGCTTAAAGTTGCCCATAGAGAACTAGAAGGCCACATAGGCAGGTCAAGAATCTGACTGGCAAGCCTAAGTCTGGTTGTACATCAACTGGCGAGCCTCTTCTTTGAGCCATGCAGAATGAAGAGGCTTGGCGCTTGCGCTGGGATTTGGTGACATATGTAGCTTTGGTGACTTATGTGTTGACTTGCGCTTTGACAAGTGGACTCAGAATTTGGATTTGGTTTAGACTTACATAACTTGTGCGCAGACACAACACTTTATTTTATATATATTTTCAATATGTAACTTTCTTTTTGTTTTTCATCATTTTATATATGTGTATATATATATATATATATATATATATATATATATATATTGCATATTGTTTATATTTATTTTCTATCTTTCTTTTGACCTTGTACATACTTATATTTTTTTTTGGTTATTCATATATAGTTATCTGTTTAGAAAATCCTTTTTACCTTATACATACTTATATTTTTTGTTTGTTTGTTCATATATAGTTATCTATTTAGAAAATCATGGGAAAAATTGATATATATATATACAATGTGTTAAAAGCAAGTGTTAAAATTGATTTAACACTTTCAAATTGTATGATATTATACCGTTTCATTTTTAATGTGCATATTGTTTATATGTATATAGATCTGCATATATAAATAAAAATAATTGTGTGCTTGGCTTGTAGGTTAGGTGGAGCTGGAGTTGGAGCTTGGCCCAGATTTATATCTAATTAAGGGATTTAGGGCCCCTGGG
>ML804695.1:70997-81525 GCA_009831015.1 Picea engelmannii
CTTGCTTCTGACCTAGTTGTTAGATGTAAAGCAAGATGATTCCTTGCTTCTGACCTCGTTGTTAAATGTAAATCAAGATGATGATGATTCCTCGCTTCTGACCTCGTTGTTAGACGTAAAGCGAGATGATGTGTGATTCCTTTATTCTGACCTAGTTGTTAGACGTAAAGTAATATGATTCCTTGCTTCTGACCTCGTTGTTAGACATAAAGCGAGATGTTGATGTGTTCCTTGCTTCTGACCCAGTTGTTAGACGTAAAGCAAGATGATATATATATATCTTTCTTCTGACCTAGTTGTTAGACGTAAAGCAAGATGTGACTGACACTGAGCTACCAACTTATTAGCTATGACATTGAGCCAGTGTAGTACTGTGATGTGCCAACCTAGTGCTATGATGAGGTATCATTTTTATTGATACATATTGATGCAGATGATGATGGCATTCCTTCGAGAATGATGATGCTGCCGATGAAGAAAACTTTCGATGACTCATAAATTTTCCAGCCAATGTTCCAAGATTATATTGACGATATTGTCCTCCTGATGCCACTGATGATGCAGACCTCTCTCGCCTGATGTTGTTGAAGAATACCCTTCTTGTTAAGGGGGAGTGTTGAGATAATGTAACTACAAAGAGTATTCTTATTCTTATTGTTATTTTATTCATAGGATTAATCCCCATTGTGGATTAATCATGTCGGTAATTGTATTAGGACCAAATCCCCTTTTGCGGATTGGTCAACAGACAATTATAACAGGTAGAATAAGAAGTCGGCCCCAGTAGCTAATTAAGAGACCTAGAAATATAATAAAGGTGGGTTTACCCACCCAGATTGAGAAGTCATCCCTGCCAGTGAAGAGACACTTCACATGTGCAAGAACTTGTATAAATACAGGAGGCCAGCGCCTCATTTGATCACAACTCACTTGCTCATTCTATTATGAGGCAATATGCAATTACCAATTGGAGAGAGGGAGAAGAGTGGCGCATATCTTGGAGAGCACTACCTGTATTGGTCTGAGTTATCTCTTGAACATTGTATTGGCAATTTATGATAAGGAAGTTTTTGTTGGGTTTTCTTCCCCTAGAGGGTTTCCCGGGATAAATGTTGTGTCTCTTGTGAATGTGTATTTCTCAGTGATCTTGTTCTTATGTTGCTCTTATCTATTGAAATGCAAAGAACTATAATAATGGAATAAACATTAACATTCACCACATCAATCCTCCACAAGGAAATCTCACAAGTTCTAGGAGTAATTGGGTTCCTCCTTCGTAGAATAGGGAGATCTTGGGGGATGAACATAAGGAGAGTTAAGACTTAAAGGAATAAGGGATGAAAACTCAAGGATGTAACATGCGGAAAACTTCCTTTGGAGTGCATTTCTAGCATATGAAATGCCAAGGATCATGGATCCCATGACTTGGCATGGAAAATATGAAATATTTTTAATTTTAAGAACAAAACCCAATGTACATGGGATGTAATGGAGAAACCTGTGTATACACATGTTGTACAACTGTAGCCTGCATATATGTACAAAAATTTGAATTTTTGACTTTTGAATGAGTAGGATGGGGAAACTGAGTCTGTAGGGGAAAATGGTAGGCCACCAAAGCATGATGCATAGAGTGTGGAAAATATTTCTATAACATGGAATCTTTCCACCATCCTAGGATCTAGATAACTATGACTAGCTCTTGAATCAATTAAATTAGCAATGGTTTGTTCATTAATGTTGCCTTCCACTTTAATCATGTGCAACTAAAACTAAGCTTGCTTGTTATCCAAGGATGCATAAATCCTTGGTACATTTTTTCCCATGTATTCAACTGTCACAACTTGTTCATATGCTTGATATTTCCCTCAAGCTTTGGATTTATGCATTTTTTCCCATGTATTCAACTGTCACAACTTATTATCTCTTGGTTAAGTATTTATTTTGAAAATACATCTCGAACTCCCTCCACGTAACCTTATTTTTATCAATGTGTTTCACTTGCATGAATTGATCCAACCACATTGATGCTTTTCCTTTTAATTGATAGATGGTGATTCTCCCTTCTTCCCGTGCAAAATAATTATGTAGCTCAAAGTACTTCCTCATAACCAATAGCTGGGTCTTTGCATCTTCATCCTTCTTGTGCTCACCATCAAAGGTAGGAGGCTTGATCTTATTAATTTCTCCCTATAGTGTGTCAACCCCATTCCTTCTCTTATGCTTTTTAAAAGGAGATGGAATTGAACTACTATGTTCTTTCCTAAATGAATGCTTTGGTGTGTGGTGATGATTCCTATTAGCACTTCTTGTTTTTCTTCTCTCATCATGAGACTTGTGACTTCTTGACCTACTTAACTCTATCTCCTTATCCATTTTCTTTTCTATTATGTCCAAGATTTTTATAAACTTGATATTGAAGTCATATTGTTTCTCCTTGGATTTCATATGCCTTTAATTACTATATTTATAGCTTTGGACATATTATTTTAGTCCCTTTATGGTTTCTACCAATTTTATGTGCTCCTCCTTGGATTTTGTACCATCAACACCCAAATCGACATACTAATCCCCGAATTCATCATCATGGTTGTAAGTTCTTTGTGCATATTCCATGAATTTTTACTTTCATTGTTGATTCCATCCTGGTCCAATCATTGCTAATTATGCAAAAATTGTAGGGAATAATATTTGTTAGGTGAATTCATGCAACAAACACATGAAAACTTTGCCCCATTTTTTTAGAATCCTTTCTTCTGATTTCTTGCATTATTTTAATGTCCCTAATACAAAATTTCTAGGTGAATAATTGAACTCTTTTTTCCAAAATGTTTCCATTGAATACTCCCTTGCACAATTCTGAGTCTTGCACAGTATATCATGGTAATATGGAATTCATACAAATACCCTTTTTCTCTTTCCTTCTTCCTTCTAAATCCCATGCACACACTCATATTCAACACATACCAATGTGAGATGTCAATATTCAACATATACACCACATATCAGTATTACGCCTGTACCACAAGTGTTTTTCCATGCAGCCCCAAGTTTTTAGTGCGCACACCCACACCTCATTGTTTTCCGCACATTTCTAGTTATGTACCGTGCAATGTCAAAAATTTAGCGTGCACACTTGTAAATTCTTCTTTTAGAAGCACCATAGTCGTGCTGTAATTCTAAATTCAACCACTTATCAGTCTTAATTTTTCCTTAAGTAGAAACTCGGCCCATGCATTCTTAGTGTTGAAACTAGATCTCTAATACCAATTTGTAACATCCATGTTATCAATATGCTCTGATACCAATTTTGTAACATCCTCGTTACCAATATTCTTTGATACCAATATGTAATGTACCCAACCTCCTATATGGGCACCACACTCTGATACTAATTTGTAAAGTACCCAAATTACTACTGACCAATGCTACTCCAAAATCTAGTGTGCAGATTCTGATCTATAACATTATTCTATGCAGAAATACTTCAAGTAACACGCTCGACCACAAGATGGGTTGCACCACACAAATTTCCTCTTCTAACACAACTTATAATAGTGGAAGTAACACAATACAACTTCACACACAATCATATTGAGCACGCAACCTTACTATGTGTGCAATCCACTCTAAATAGGTGCTCACTACTATTCTCACAACCATTAGGGCATCAGACACAAATTATCTTCTCCTTGTGCATAGACTACTTCCCTGTGCGCACAAGCAAATCCATCCTCTTGTGTGCATAAAGTATTTCATTGCGTGCAAACCCATTATAACCTCACCATGGAAACTCATGCCCTTATTATAGAGTTAACTTAACAAGAATAACAAATAACAATTGTCATACTACACATGCACGACTACAATTACTAATATTAACACTACACTTACATGTGCAAGCAACATTATACAAAATAACAACAATTACATATATACAACATCATACAATAATTAAACCAATATTAAACATAGATAACTAAGAACACAATAAATCAGACAAGCACATAAAGGACAATTATCATTTATTAAAAGTCACCAATTTCACGCAGAACTTAGACGTTCCTCCCAACCATATATTATGTTTCCCATACACTTTTAGCAACATGTAATCCCTGATCTAGGGATTAGACTCCACCAGGGAAAAAGGATTCGTAATTCCAGGATAAGGTATGATAATCCACAGAATTTTTCAGTCCAATGCGTCCACTGTTGCAACTAGCCTACAATCTCTTATTCCCCACATGCATTTCCCACCGAAGGAAATGTGCCCCTTCTTTGCTCATCATTCCCTTGACTACCCCACTTCCCTTCCATGGCTTTAGAAATAGGTTGTAGGACGTTTCAGATCCCTATAACTAATTCCCAATGCACCTAGAAACAATTCCCATCAAAACTCTTACCTAGAGAGAATGCTAACAGGCCTAAAAACCCACCTCTTCGTCAGCAAATCTATCACCATGAGAGAATTCCCATGGGATTGACAACCTACCTCTTCAAAAAAAATATTTCACCTAGAGAGAATGCTCAAAGGCCTGACAACCCACCTCTTTGACAGAAAATAATATTGTTACAAAATGGAAAACCCCTTTACAAACTCTTCTTTTCACATAAGGTAAAGGTCATCTTTCCTTAGATGGTCCAATCCCTCATGAAAAATGAGTGAATCCTCCAAAATATACTAAGGACAACAATATATATTGCATGCCTTAAATTGGACACTTGTCACCTTCAGAATTAGCTTTAGCCACATGGTGACTCGTTCCCATCCATCGGGAACTTAAGATAAACAATTATCCATAAATTACAGTTTTCGAAAATATTAATAAAATATTCCCTAGGATTTAAGTCCCCCATTTTCCCTTTTTCGGTGGAGTTTATCCCCCCATCTCATTTCGTATGATCTATCTACACGCAGTGATGTGATATTATTAATAACTTGAGTGTCATTACATGTTACAAGGATAGGTGCACTAGCCTCTTTTCATCCCAAATCACCAGCCCCATAATCACACAGGCTCTCTGACCTCAAATACATATACATATACAGACATATATAAGACTGGGTCCGATGCACACTTCTAGGTAATTCTCACACACTTACTCAAGTGTGTGCAATGTTATGGAATGTGCACACCTTTTCTTTGATAACAATCCTTGCACACTACTCAGGTGTGCACAAAACCAAGACCTTGTGTCAACGACTTACCATCCTATATGTACATTTACATTTACAATTGGTATCAATGGCTCACCAACCTATATGTACAATTACAAATGGGGTTCGGATTAGGGACATTACACCATGTTAGGTACTTTTAGTACAATTTTCAATCATACCATCAATATGAATATTGTTGAGGCCAAAATATTAGGTTTGAACGAGTTAAGGACAAATGGGTGAGATCTCATGTATTTTTGAATAGAAAAGACTGATCAATTTTGAGAAAAATGAAGGAAATGTAAGAACTTTTAGGCCCTATGTGATTAAATTAAGAGTGATTTTATTATCAGGATATAAAGCAGGGCCTATCAATGCCTAAAGGTCCTTAATCACTGGCAGAGGGATTTTTATATGATTCCATACACTAGGACCTAGTGCTACTAAATCTATGAGAATCAATCATTGAACGACTACAAATGAGGTAGTTTAATGGATTACACCCAATATCACACCCTGAACCTCCATGAAAGTTAACAATACTGAGCAATGTGATGGCGGTTTCACATGGACATGCAACACTAGATGAATGGTGTCTCCTAACAAGGGAATAAAAAAGGAAACCACCATCAGCGGGGTGCGATTTTTTTTTTGTGGTTTAGAAAAACCACTCATCGCCTCCAATGAAAATAATGCACTTGGTCATTGAAATGGTACCATGTGGATATGAGTAATCACTCCACCAAAAACACATGAATGGGATGAACATAGAGTGGCATGCCAACAAGAAACTCCCTCAAACGAATCTCTAGTTTCCACCTAGATAAAGGGTACCACTGAATGCACAAAGAAATTTCTCAAGCCTCATGTGTTGATGGGATATTTCCCCTGTGAATTTGGGTCTAATGACGACAGAGAGAGATTGTACTAAGAAGACTAAAATCTTCCTTGATAGATATACAAAACTTGAAAGAGTAACTACTTTTTCTAGGAGAAATTAGGGAAAGAAGAAAGGAGAAAGAGTGCACCAAATCTCCTATTTGATGCTGATCCGCGCTCTAGCTTCTCGAAGAGCTCTCGATCCATTGTAGAACCAACCTGCAAAATGGAACAAATACAAGAATTTCTATGAGGCATTTATATGATCAAATAATATACATGTAATGTACTATATTCAAAGAAAATATTATAATCAAAGGCACACAATGTTGCATTGAATACATAGTTTGGAGGGAAAACAATATCTTCTATTAACACAAAATAAAGAGGTTAATTACAACCTGACTCATTTTTGGCACTGCTCTAGAGACAAATTCTTGAGTTCTTACATGAATCATTCAAGCATAAACTCAACCACAATATTATTCCTTGGATAGACCAAATATGGATAAGGATACACCCTATGTCTATATACATCGGAGAGAGGCACTGGAAAAGGAGTTTCCATATTGGGGAATGTTACTAAGATGATAATAGGGATAGGGAGGCTTTCCAAATATCAACAACATAACCTTGAAACAAAAGAATCGTCCTCCTTTTATCCCTAAATGGTGATTTTATATCTTCCTCAATAGGTTGGGGGAGTTGGAATATTTTTTGTATGGGAATGGGGACATTTGGAAATAATCCCAATCGGAAAACCTTCCCAAAAACTAGGAAATATTTTATTGTTTCCATTTTTTTAGGGAATTCTTGGGTTGCACACTATGAATTCGTAGATGTCCACACTTTAAATCAAAGGATCCCATGGATATGTGAAAAATACATTGTTTTTGGATACTTTTGATGAGGAAAATTGAGAAAATGTCTAGCAAGCCTTGGGAAAGGGTTAGGCCATTGAATAAATGTATAGGTGTGGCATTTTGTGCTATAATAGATGCCCCTAATGTGTGAGGTTAGAAGGGAAAAATGATGGCCAAAATACATTATAAACTCTGAGAGGAGAGGATACATTGAAGTAACCCATGAAGGTTCTCGAAGAACTAATCCAAGAATAATAATCATCAGCAAAGATCAAGCAATATTATTCTCTTTCTAAGCCGAGCATACCCATACTCAGGAGTGATGTAATAATGGTCACCAAATAAAATACACTGTGGATCCATGGCCTGAAATATACTTATATTCCATGGCCACAAATAGCAAACAATGGATCCATGTGATATAAATAAAGTAGCAAGCATGGCCATGAAGAATACACAGTGGATCCATGTAAAAGTAGATCATATCCACAAATAGATACAGAGTGGAGATATGTCTCAAAATACAAAATAGAGGATATCTAGAACTAAGGAAATGAACAAGCTGATCCTCTGTAACTACCAATGTCTATGAGGTGGCACCATATGAGTCGAGAAGGAGTACAAAATATGTGGTGCTCATACTTCACCCAAACTATTCACAATGATTTGTTGTGGTAGAAGTATACCCTATGTGAATAGATATGTTGAGGTCAACCATAGTGAGACATCATTTGATTATTGATCATTGATGTATACTGTTAAAAAACATGAGACGACCCACCAATGCTAATAATGGGATTTAAGGTACTAGGGTACAATCTAACAAGTGTGAATAAATGAGCTGGCATAGAACACCTGGTAGAATCTATTGAGTAGGGGACATTGATGTATTCCCATTGTCAATAGTGAGGGAAACTGCCACTAATGACTAAAAGACACAAGGTACCAAACATGACTATAGATCCCTATCCTAGATAAAGATGTGTTGAAGTCGATAGGAAGAGATCTGTTGGAAGGAAGGCATTAAGGCATCCTCCATCATCCAACACGAGGGGTGGTAGAAGGTAAAATTTTTGGAATAAATTGGATGAAGAGACAAATACTTGTGATAATGAGATTGACTTGGGAAGGATGAATTGCAATGTCAAAGACTAACTATAGAATGGTCAAATTTGGATGAAACTTTCCCTTGAACGAAAGAATGACACATTATGTGACTTAGGAAGCATGGACTATGAACTAAGATACGTTTGTGATATAAGAGGCATCAAAAAATGCTCCATATGGCTGGAAGAATAACCAACCGGGGGAGATAAAACTCAAAATGAGAAAAAAGTTTCCTAAATCCATACTAGTCCCAAAATGATGAGATAGTGACTAAAGATTGTGCTTTGTTCAAGGGTGACAAGACCGTTGCCAATAAAAGAGATAAATGATTTCCCCCTTCTTTTTGTATCTTTTATTTTTTTATCTTTTTCATATTATTAAAACCTAATAAGGAATAAAAGAGTGTTATAGTACAATGGAGGAAACGAGTGTCGATAGCAAGAAAACTAGTTCCAGAACACAAGGAACATGGCTATGTTCAATGCAAAGAAAGCATGTGTAGGATCAGGACACTCAGGGAATGTTTTCTCCAAGGTTAAGGTGTCAAGTTGCAAAGGCATAAATTGCAAGGTTGGGAACTGATAGGAATGCATAAGCAATTGGTTCAACAACAACATGTTGAAGTATACATTAGGCCTAAAATCACGAGTTGTCAATTATTCAATGCGACTACAACTAAACTTTGGGAGGTAAACATACCATGGTGTTCTTTTTCATAAGTTTAGTCTCCAAGGTATGAAAAAGAGTAAAATAATACCGAGGATAACTCTTTTGTCCAATATTGGACCAGAGTATTCCTTTTTCATAAATAGTTTGTTCGGTCGGGGAAAGGGTTAAACTTATATCAAAAAGATTTCCTTTCAAATCCATCTTACAATTGTGAAACAAAGAATCTCACTCAGCCATATTTTCATATTTAAGGAGTCTGAAAAGAGCTTAAATGAAACTCTAGTGTATTTTTTCGTAAATTTAGTCTCCTGAGCCAGAAAACCATAAAACAAAATTGAGGAGAACTCTTCTAGTCATTAGAATAGAGTATACCATTATTGTAATTAATATATTCAATTTGGAAAAGGGGTAAACTTGTGTCAAACAAACGTTCTTTCATATCCATTTAATGAGAGTGAAAGAAAAAAGGTCACTTGGAAATATTTTCAATTTTAAGGAGTCTAAAAAGACCTTAACTAAGAATCCATAATAGAGGGAGACCTATAGGTAATATCCATAAGAACATTTAGTAAGAAGAATGAAGCTCAAATGAAATTTCATGGCAGGACTAAAAAGGACTCCCAAGCCTAAGAAAATTTGCAACATAGATGCCATAATACAAAGGGATTCTAAACTAGGATGCCCATGGAAGGTAGGCTCTACCACATGAATTACAATAGTTCTAAACAACAAATAAGGTTATGTGTCACAATTCAATGGGGTCTATCCTAAGGAAAAATTAAACAGGAAATAGATAATGAAAAAAAGAATGGAGGGGAAAATCTAACCTATATGCGAGTTTCAATATGATTACATGTTATAATGGATCGACATGGAACAAAAAGGTACCAAAGAAACCATAAAAATACAATATGTACAGAGGATCGCACAACCTTGTGGCTTATGCATAATAGTTCTTTGGGTAAAGCCCATTTCTAGGCTCAGGCCAAGGGTTTCATTGGTAACCAACCAGTAAACCTTCTAGTTCAGGAGGAGATTGAAGATCCATAATCATATCTTCAAATATGGCCTCATCTGAAGGAAACTCAAAATCCATGAAACCGGGGCTCGATAGCTAGCAAATACTAGGGTTCGAGGTATTACAAACAAAAATATCATACTCAATAGGAAACACTAGATTACTCAAACCAATAGTGGGAAGGACAAGCTCCCATTCCCCCATCGGATAAAACACTTGACCAATTGTCGAAATCTTGTCTCGAGAAGGAAAACATAACTGTAAGGGATCCTTATAAGGAGAAATTGAACATCAAGGATAAGATGCCACATAATTCACCTGGGGTAGGGAAGAGTCTACTCGAACACTAGGAGCACACAAAGGGGAATCCTGAGGTAAATCCAAACAAGGATGGTGATTATCAAATGAAAGATGATCAATAGTGACAATGCTTCCATTGTGAGGGAAAGGCATCACACGAAAGAGTGTAGACACCACAACATTCATCACATACACATAATCATGTCCAAGAAGAAAATTAAATTCTAAAGGGCCTGGAACCACTAATATATCGACATGAAAATTCTTCCCACCTTACATCATAGGAAACATAAGAAGAATCCCTAGAAATTCACTAGGTCTTTTGTCGAAATCCAACAACTCACTGGCAACTAACACAAGCTTGGGAGAACCCAAATCTTTGCAATCTAAGGATGATAAAAGACTTGCATAGGATCCTTCATCTACAATAGTTTGGAAAATGCCTAATTTATTAATTCCAACCATTATCGATAAGGGTATAGAATAAGGAATATGAGGCTCTACAAGATCATTCCAATCAAAGAAAACAAT
>ML804695.1:89057-100454 GCA_009831015.1 Picea engelmannii
ATATATATATATATTACATTTCTAGTCATTTTGTCCCCGTTCCAACTTTTCCGATTCACCAGCCTAAGTCATATTTACATAATACATTCTAGTTGATAGGGATAAAAAAATGGGGTGTTACATCCCCCTCCCCTTATTTTGGCACGATGCTCAATGAACAACACCATACTAATGTTCTTACAATTCTAGTAACTTTGGCCTTTACTCTGCATAGGCATTCCAACCAACCCTTCTATACATTGACACTCCATCCTAAGAAGAAGCATCCATACATAGGCACTTTGGTCCAAAACATGCACAAATATTTTACAATTTATATTTCTAGTAGCAGCTCCAACCATCAATCTCTCATTCCCCATGATCCCTATACAACCCAAATAAATGAACCCCTTTCTCTTCCATATAGTTCATCAGGTTGTTCCATTTCTCTCCAGTGCACTCAACCATGAATGTTTCATAGTTGCGGCTCCAAGAACTCTAGTTGAACAAGTCCACTAGAATTTTTTTCACTCCATGCCTTCATCATTGATCTTCGTTTTCTTCTACTGATATTTTTATTGAGATTCTATCTTCCATATACAACATCTCATATGTATTATAAACATACCATAGAATCATCATGATATATCATTATAACTATTTTCAACCATAAATGTCAAATCTGTTTTATACAGGAAACAAAATTTCCAAGCATGAGCTTCCTTCTCATAATTCATTTGGCTCTTGTCGCTGCAGGAATCAATATTTATTATGGCTTACAACAATTTCATACCCAATACTATTATTCATGCAATTTTATCAACCTTCAATCAACCAAACCAATTGTTATCATATCATAACAATTTGTAATTATCAATTTCTGAAATCTATTTTATACAGGAAAATAAATTTTCCAGGCATGAATTTATTGCTAATAATGTTTGTCTTTGCAATTGTAGATATCAGGTTTCATATAAATTACATCCCTGCCATATCCAAGACTATTCTTCCTAAAATTTCCTCAATTTACATTCATTCAAGCAAACTGTCAATATCTCATGTACAAGATATATATATTTTCATGGTAACAATTCACAGAGTGATCTCAAAATTGTTTACAACTACAATTCAATCACTTCCATTAATCCAACTATTAATTGGAATGAACCCAACATTCTCTACACATGTATTATCAACCAATATTTTCTTTCTTCTATCTGTCAACATTTTTATCACTCCATTCCCTTGATAGAGCTTTTCCATAATTTATCATTATGTAACTAATTTAACCTACAACTTTTCTTGTTGCAATATCTAACAACTCAAGAAGTGTTTTCAACTTCATGAGTTAGAAAAAATCATATAATTTCAGCTATTATCATAATCATTTCTATATCATATAATATATATAGGCATTCACCAAAATGCATTCAATAATTCATTTAATACCACTTGTAACATTTTCAACAACTCCAAAAGGCGATCTTAGAATTGTAGAAAACAACAATTCAATAACCTTCAACTAGTATTCATATTAATATAATGCAGTCATAATTCCTTATTCATTTTCAACACCAAATGATTTTCATAATGCAACAAATAGTTACTAAATAAAACGAAAATTGATGTTCTAATACCCATGGCCACATTTACACAATGCATCTTTGCATTGACTACATAGTACCACATAACTATGTCAAGCATTCCACCACAGTGAGCTGGAAGGTCTGGCCAATGCCTCAACACATCATCCACACTCTTCCTATTACTTTCTTGACTATTGGGATACCTTCCTTTTCAATCCAAACACAACACCAATAATATCACCAATAATATAATTATTAAGTGATGTTCAGTTTCAACAAAGAGGTTGCAGTCCAAACATCAGATATATAGTAGATACCATTGAGAAATCATATAGTGATATAGACCTCCCATATCCAACCATCTCATAGTCTCACACATAACTAGCTCTATGGATATTCATTACTATAATAGGATTATGTCTCCTAATTTGACTTGGTTATGATCTCCTAACAAATCATAACACAATATGTAGCTACTAATTTATGTAAATTCTTTGTAGCTTCAACCACATTTACATACTCCAGGCCTTCGACCATGACATATCAATTCAAATATTGAAAAAATTAAATGAGGGAATTTTTACCTCAATTCCCTTCAATAATAGAAGAAAACAAATGGATACTTGCATGGTTTTTATCAACGTACTTCATTCTACTTGGTCAACAAGTATTTTTATAAGCTCACATGCTTCCTCCTCCATGCATTTGATCACCATTACTACCAACCTCATAGGTCTTCGCATATATGGAATTCATAAGTAGTAGCAACAACATCCGCATATTTAACCATAATGTATTATTTTTCCTGAGTACATAATCCATCATTAGTCATACTCAACTTCCATAACATCATGATTTCATAATAATAGACCATTCTAAGTCCACAAGCATGCCATATACATATCCAAGAATATACATATGCATAAATACACATCCATATGCACCAAGCATTCACTACTAGCATGCCTACTAATGAATCTAAATTCATTCTATGCATCATGCAATCTAGTGTATTTCTATTTCAATTCACTTATTTGTTTATTTCCATATGCACCAAGCATTCACTATTAGCATGCCTACTAATGCATCTAGATTCATTCTATGCATAGTGAACTCTAGTGAATTTCTATTTCAATTCACTTATTTGTTTATTTATTTATTTATTTTGTAGATGGTTTTCTCTGAATTTCTTCAGATCCTTACTATCTTGTGTGCTCCCATATTTCTCATATGCACTACTATTCCCTGGCCTGAATACTTTCTAGCCAAGTTCAACTTTACCATTCTGCAATCCAACCAATGTGTTCATATTTGGTTGATCCCACGATGTATATACAATTGATCGGATCCTTGATGTACCTGGTTAACACCAAGTCGGATATATTATTTGGAGAGAACACATTGATTCAGTACATGGTTGAGTGATGCAGGGGCATCGTAAGCAAGTGAGCAAAGCAATCTAAAAAGTAGGGGATAGCTAGAAATGCACTAGCGCACATTTTGAGAATGTTTTGAATTTGAAAAGATAAAACATTAATGTAATATCTGGGAAGATATTTTTTCTTTTATGGTTTGGAGATTGTAACGCAGATCATGAGAGGTTGTTCTCATTTGTTGATTGGAGGAAATTAATGTAATCAATATAAAGTAGTTGTAGAGATTTTAATTCGATTAGATAGTTAGAGTTGTAGGAGGAAAAACTCTGGAAAGCTCCCTTGTATGTATTATATGGTAAGATTATTCTCATTGTAATTGTAAGAGTTGAAGAGAAAGAGAATAGGAGAACAAAGCAGAAGATAGGTTGTAGAAGATTGTATAAGAAGATAGCAGTTTCTATTGAACCCATGTACAGATGCACTTGGATTAATATAAGAAAGATTTGATCCAAATTCATGGTGTTTATGAATTCTGTTTACATCTATTGAATGGTATGTTTATAATTTTCTTATATGCTATGTTATGCATTTGTTTCAATGTTGTGTGTGTGTGTATTATTTCATGTTGAATGTATGAAGTTCATGAGAAGAAGAGTATCTGTTTCAATTGTTTGTCATCCTGAGAATTCCTGCAAGGGGTGCAGTGAAGGTTCGCAAGGAGTGCGTTGACAAGTTATCAGTTGCATCTCAGAAAATATTAGTAGAGAGACCGATGTTCTTATACCAAAAAAAGTGTGAGTATATCACAGAGTCGTGCAAGGAGTGTGTAGGCCGATTGAAGTCTTAGACTTTTCCAACCCAGTGAGTGGTTGAAGAGCTACTATTGCAAGGAGTGCGTAGAACTGAGAAGTTCAAATAATCAGAGATTATCGAGAAGCTACAAGAAGTGCGTGCGAGAATCCCTTATAAATATTGAGTTTGAAGCGAAGTATAAGCTCAAGAGGGATAGAGACTTCATGGAGTTCAAAGGAAGGATGAGGCTCATAGAGGATTTGCAGAAAACCAAGTTCAGGAGGATATATGCCAAGTTGTTTGGTCAGGAGTTGCTAAGGAACTCAACGGACGGTCGAAATTCTCAGAGGGAGAACCACTGATTCATCGTGGACCATTGGATCCAGTGAATCAGTGGAGTAGTTAATATTGAGTGTATGTCAACACTCACAAGATCAGGAGGAATAGTTGTCATTAGATCTGGACCAATGAGAGTCGTTGATCTAGTACTTTGAATTTCGACATTTCAGGATTCGGGAGTGTGGAGAAATTCATGACGAGAAGTCAAGAGCCACGAAATCTAGATTCGTGAAATCTTGACAGGATCTGGGCCATCATATTGTAGAAGGATTTGGACCATCGATCTGTAGCAAAGAAGTTGCAAGTTCAGACTTTGGGAGAAGGAGAGGAGGTTGCATCGTGAACTCCCGAGTCACGAAATTCTGACGCACTCGGAGGTGGACCCCAGGAAGTGACTAAGGTCATATGGTCGATGCATAAGGGAGGAGTTGAGGATCCATTAGCCCACTTTAGGGTTTCAGGGATTGAAGGAGTCAGGGGGACTCACAACAGGAATCATGAAGTTGCGAAACCCGAAACACCTTTTTGGGTGAAGGTCGTGGTCATATCGGTTGGTCACGTGGAGTTGAGGTTTGCACCTTGTTCTTGTTCGCACAAGCGTAACTCTAGAATGACCTGTGGTTACAAGTGTGAAGATTCCAGCTGAGAATCAAAGAGTCATTTCGGCTCAAAGGGGATATTAAGAATGATCCTTAGACCGAGAGGTCACACAGAGCCTATTGAGGTAAGCATGTTGCGTCAGGTGGTATCAGAGATTACAATCATTGTTTCCTGTAAGCAAGGGAGACAAAATGAAAGTTGTGATTTGAATTATGTGTGGAACAGATTTAAACAATGCTTCCCAAAAGATGTCAAGAGAGACCAATGGCCGACCCAGCTGTGGAAAGGAAAATGAGAGAAATCCGTGCTCAATTAGATGTTATGGAGACAACACAGAGACTGATAGTTGATGTTGGAGATGTCAGTGAATCCGAAAATAAGAAGGAAGAAAGACCCGACGAAGAAGAATTTGCAGTTGAAGATGTTGTAGAAGAATGTCTATTCAGAGATGTTGCAAGAATAGGGGCCAGAGAAAAAATGGACATCCTGATGTATGAAGGCAACTTAGACATTGATGAGCTGTTATATTGGTTTAGAGATTTAGATAAATACTTCGATTATGAGGATAAGAAAGTAAAACATGCTGTCACTAGACTGAAAGGGCATGCAACACTATGGTGGGATGAACTGTAGGCTGACAGGTGTTGCAAGGGAAAGCAAAGAATCAAAAGATGGGATATAATGGTTGCAAAGATGAAAGCCAAATTCATACCTAGATATTACCAAATTAATCTGTTTCGAAGAATGAAGAATTTGAGACAGAAAGGGATAACAGTGAAGGATTACACTAAAGAATTTTACCAGATAAACATTAGGGCTGGTCATCGTGAAAGTGATGATGAAATGGTCCCAGATATATGAATGGTTTGAGATATAACATTCAAGATGAGATGAACATGGTGACTATTAGGAATGTAGAATATGCTTATCGGATAGCTCTGAAAGTAAAAGAAAATTTGGCCTCAAATCAAGGTCAAAGGGGAAGAGGTAGAATTCAAAGCAGAGGAAAAGAAATTTCCCAAGACAGAGTATAGAAGCCCAAGGATGAAGAAAATAAGCTCCATAATCACCCTGAAAGAGGAGGAAGTTCACAAGGAAGACAATATGCCAATAAGAACACTTTTCCACAAGCAAGAGGAAGAGGAGGTGAAATAAAGTGTTTTGTCTGTGGAAAGATAGGACACAAATCTTTTGAACTTCCTGATAGAAAAATAGATGGAGGAGGATAAGCTCACATTTCAAAAGCGTAGAGGAAAAATGTTGAGGCAGAAGATACAGAAGGCGGAATATCCTTAATGATGAGGAAAATTCTCTTGAAGCCGAATAAAGAGATGGAGAATCCAGTCCAGAGGAACAATTTGTTTAGAACTATTTGCAAGACCAAGGATAGGGTATGGAAGGTTATAATGGACAGTGGAAGCACAGATAATATAGTATCCATATAAATGGTGGAGAAGTTGGAATTGGATACAGTTGCACATCCGAGCCCATACAAGGTTTCATTGTTGCAAAAATGAAATCAGGTAACTGTCACTGAACAGTGTTTTTTTGAATTTAACATAGGGGGATATAGAGATGATATCTTATGTGATGTTATTCCGATAGATGTTTGTCATCTTTTGTTGGGGAGGCCGTGGAAATATGACAAGAATGTTGTTCATGATGGAAGAAAGAATACCTATACCTTGGAGAATAATAGTAGGACACATAAGTTGCTTCCAATTGAAGACAAGAAGGCAAAAGAAGAAACAAGAAATACTATACTACTCATGAGTGGAAAGGAATTTATGGATGAAGCCAAGAAGGGTGAAGAAATGCAGTTTGTTGTGGTTAGGAAACCTAGAATCATCTTGACCAATACTTCGATAGATGATCTACCAGAGGAAATTCAAGAACTACTGGAGAATTTTGCGGATATAGTGGTGGACGATTTACCTTGTTCATTGCCGCCCATCATAAGTATAATCCATTGCATTGACCTTATACCAGGAGCGATTTTACCAAACAAAGAAGTGTATAGATTGATGCTGCAGGAGAATGAAGAAGTTAAGAAACAAGTCCAAGATTTGATGGGAAAAGGGTTGATTAGAGAAATCTTGAGTCCATGTGTTGTGCCAACATCATTAAGTCCAAAGAAGGATGGTGGATGGAGAATGTGAATAGACTCGAGGACTATAAAAAAAATCACCATCAGGTATAGATTTCCTTTACTAAGGATGGATGACTTGATGTATTTCTTGAGTGGAGCAAAGTTTTTCTCAAAGATTGATTTGAAAAGAGGATATCATCATATTCAAATGAGGGAAGGTGACGAATGGAAGAAAACATTCAAGACGAATGAAGGGTTGTATGAATGGCTTTTAATGCCATTTGGTTTGATGAATGCGACAAGTAATTTTATGAGATTGATGAATGAAGTATTGAAATATTTCATTGGAAAGTTTGTGATCGTGTATCTTGATGATACATTGATCTTCAGTAAGACTGAGGAAGAACACTTGAGACACCTAAATCTAGTGACGAGGAGATTACAACAAGAGAAATTATTGATAAATTTGAGAAAGTCGTCTTTCATGAAGAAAAATCTTGTTTATTTAGGTTTCATGATCTCTTCGAATGAGTTGAAGATGGATCCTGAGAAGGTAAAAGCAATCAAAGAATGGCCATCACCGAAGAATATCTTTGAAGTCAAAAKCTTCCATGGACTAGCCAGTTTTTACAAGAAGTTCATYAGGATTTTTAGTGGAATTCCAGCACCAATGATGGACATAGTCAAGAAAAGACATAAATATTTTCATTGGATAGAGGAATCAGAGAAAATTTCCAAGTTGTTGAAGGAAAAGATAATTGAAMAACCAGTTATGGTTTTGCTAGACTTCAGTAAAACATTTCAAGTCAGWTGTGACGCAAGTGGATTCATGGTTGGAGCAGTCATAAGTCAAGACAATAGACCAATTTCATACTTCAGTGAGAAGTTGAATGATGCCAAAATGAAATATTCCATGTATGACAAGGAGTTTTATGCAGTCATACAKGCACTAAAGAAATGGAGGCACTACTTGGTTMTGAAAGATTTCATTTTGTATAGCAACAACCATTMTTTACAATTCRTAACCAGACAGGAGAAACTAAACCAGAAACATGAAAAATCGGTTGAATTTATGCAGAACTTTAMTTTTGTTATAAAGCACATTTCTARAACTGCTAACAAGGTTGTTGATGCATTGAGTAGGAAATATTTGATTCTACAGGAGTTTCACGTGAAGACCTTAGGTTTTGATAGCCTTAAGGATATGTACAAAGATGATTCAGATTTTAGGGATGATTATGAAGCATGTGAAAATACTGTTCTGAGAAACAGAAGCCAATGGATTGAATATTTAATTCAGGATGGATTATTATTCAAAGGAAATAAGTTGTGTATCCCGAAGAGTTCTATGATGGAAAACCTTTTAAAGGAAAAACATAGTGGAGGATTGGATGGACATTTCGGCCATGACAAAACATTTGCGCAACTGAAAAATTTATATTATTGGCCAGGGATGAGGACAGATGTCAAGAAATTTGTGAACACATGTATAATCTACCAGCACGCAAAGGGGAAAATACATAATACATGATTGTATCAACCATTTCCAGTACCAGAGAGGCCATGGGATGCAGTAAGCATGGATTTTGTGTTAGGACTGTCGAGGAAACAAAGAAGTTGTGATTCCATATTCTTGGTAGTCGACAGATTTTCCAAAATGGCACATTTCATTCCATGTCAAAAAACCAGTGATGCAACTCACATTACAAATCTATTTTTCAAAGAAGTTGTTCAACTTCATGGTTTACCTAAGAGTATTGTGAGACATAGATACCAAATTTGTTGTTCATTTCTGGAGGACACTATGGAAGAATTTGGGGACATAATTATCTTTTATCTTAGCATATCACCCTCAGACGGATGGATAGACTAAGGTAGTAAGTTGAAGTTTGGGAGATTTGTTGAGGAGTTTAGTAGTTGAACATAATAGTCAGTGGGATCAGATTCTTCCACAAGCAGAATTTGCATATAAAGATTCACCAAACAGGAGCACAAGACAGATCCCATTCCAGATAATGTATGAAATGCATCCAAGAGGAGTATTTGAGTTGAGGAACTTAGAGAAGAATGAGTTCAGAAGTGCTAGAGCAGAAGATTTTGTAGCAGAGATGCAAGAGCTCCACAGTAAGATGAAAGAGCAATTGTAGAATTCCAACTAGGAATATAAGCGCAGAGTAGATCAACATAGAAGAGAGCTTCAATTTGAAGTGGGAGATTTATTTTTAGCACATCTGAGAAAATAAAGGTTCCCAAGGGGAACATATAATAAGTTGAAGATGAAAAAGATAAGGCCGTGTAAGATTTTGAAGAAATTTGAGGCAAATTCTTATGAGATAGAATTTCCAGATGGTGTGGGCATATCACCCATATTCAACATAACAGATCTGTATTCTTACAGATAAGATAAAGAAGATGGGAAACAAATTCAACAGGAAGTTTAGTGGGTCAAACAGATGCCTGTAGCTAAAAATCCACAGATGGAAAATATCATTGATTAGAGAGTTAGCAAGAAGACCCGTAGGAAGACATATTTTGAATATTTGACAAAGTGGAAAGGACACCTGATTGAGGATGCTAGTTGGGAAAATGAAACAAATATCCAGGAACATGGATAGACAGTGTAGGAGCTCATGAATAGGAGTCCATGAATTTTTACAGCCAGGGGAGTATGATGCAGGAGCATCGTAAGCAAGCCAGCAAAGAAAGCACAAAAGCGGGGGACAAATGGAAATGCACCAACGCACATTTTGAGAACATTTTGAATTTGAAAAGATAAAACATTAATGTAATATTTGGGAAGATATTTTTTCTTTTATGGTTTGGATATTGTAATGCGGATCATGAGCAGTTGTTCTCATATGTTGATTGGAGGAAATTAATGTAATCAATGTAAAGTAGTTGTAGAGCTTTTAATTCGATTAGATAGTTAGAGTTGTAGGAGGGAAAACTATAGAAAGCTCCCTCATATGTATTGTATGGTAAAATTATTCTCATTGTAATTATAAGAGTTGAAGAGAAAGAGAATAGGAGAATAGAGCAGAATATAGGTTGTAGAAGATTGTATAAGTAGATGGCGGTTGCTATTGAACCCATGTACATATTCACTTGGATTAATATAAGAAAGATTTGATCCAAATGCATGGCGTTTATGAATTATGTTTACATCTATTGAATGGTATGTTTATAGTTTTTTTATATGCTCTGTTATGCATTTGTTTTAATGTTCTGTGTGTATGTATGATTTCATGTTGAATGTATGAAGCTCGTGAGAAGAAGAGTATGAGTTTCAATTGTTTCTCATCCTGAGAATTCCTGTAAGGAGTGCAGTGAAGGTACGCAAGGAGTGCGTTGACAAGTTATGAGTTTTATCTCAGAAACGCTCAGGAGAGATACCGTTGTTCTTATACCAGAAAAAGTGTGAGTATAGCACAGAGTCGTGTAAGGAGTGCGAAGGCCAGTTGAAGTCTTAGAATTTTCCAACCTAATGAGTGGTTGAAGAGTTACTGTCACAAGGAGTGCGCATAACTGAGAATTTCAGATAATTAGAGATTATCGAGAAGCTGCAAGAAGTGCATGTGATAATACCTTAGAAATCTTTAGTTTGAAGAGAAGTATAAGCTCAAGAGAGATAGATACTTCGTGGAGTTCAAAGGAAGGATGAGGCTCATAAAGGCTTCATTGAAAACCAAGTTTAGGAGGAAATATGCCAAGTTGATTGGCCAGGAGTTGCTAAGGAACTCAACGAATGTTCAAAATTCTCAGAGGGAGAACCATCTATTCGTCGTGGACCGTTGGATCCAATGGATAAATGAAGGATTTAAGACTAAGTGTCTTTCAAAACTCACAAGATCAAGAGGAATAGTCGTCATTAGATCTAGACCGACGAGATTTGTTGATCTAGTACTTCGAATTTTGGAATTTCGAGATTCAGAAGTGTGGAGAAAGTCGTGACGAGAAGTCAAGAGTCCTGAAATCCCGATTCACAAAATCTTGATAGGAGCTGAGCCATCATATCATAGAAGGATCTGGACCATCGATCTACAACAAATAATTTGTGAGTCCAGACTTCGAGAGAAGGAGAGGAGGATGCATCGTGAACTCCTAAGTCGTGAAATTCTGACATGCTCGGAGGTGGACCCCAGGATGTGACTAAGTTCATATGGTCAAGGCATAAGGGAGGATTTGAGGACCTGTTAGCCCATTTCAGGGTTTCGGGGATTGAATGAGTCAGGGGGACTCACAACAGGAATAATGAAGTCACAAAACCCATAACACCTTCTTGGGTGAAGGTCGTGGTCATATCGGTTGGTCATGTGGAGTTGAGGTTTGCGCTTTGTGCTTGTTCGCACAAGCGTAACTCTAGAACAACCTATGGTTACAAGTGTGAAGATTCCAACTGGGAATCAAAGAGTCATTTCAACTCAAAGGGGAGATTAAGAATGATCCTTAGACCAGGAGGTCACGCAGAGCCTACTGAGGTAGGGGTGATCTGTCATTGATCCTAGACATGTACATTGGATAGGAACAAAGCATGTGTTGATGTACCTACATGGTACAATTGGATATGGACTCAAATTTGTCTCAGACAATGAAGTCAAATTGTAAGGATATATAGACTTTGACTGGGCACAGAGTG
>ML804695.1:114394-127709 GCA_009831015.1 Picea engelmannii
GGATGCATGCAAAGGTCCTCCTATTCTGATGGGGGACAACTCTCCAGTTGAGGTCACTGACAAAGGAAGGATTGAACTCACCAATGAAAGCTTCGAGAATGTGTTGCACATTCCCAAACTTTCCGTCAATATTCTCTCTATGTGTCAGATGATGAATTTTGGAACCAGAAATAAATTCATATTCAAACCAAATGCAATGGACATCTATGACATGCAAACGAATTCCAGGGTTTCTATGGGTGAGGTAAATCATCAATCTAGATTGTATACATTTTCTGAATTTATTGAACCAAATTTTTCTTTACTACTTACCCATGCTGATGAAAGAAGTAGGATATGGAACAAATGGTTCAAGCATTTGAATTTCAGATATATGAAACAACTTATCAAGAAAAGATTGGTTGATGTTCTACCAGACATCCATTTCTCCAAAGGAATGTGTGAGGGATGTGTTCTTGGAAAACACCCTCAAGAGAAATTCGACAAAGGAAAGACTCAGAGAGATTCCTATACTTTATATATGATCCATAGTGACCTCATGGGTTCTTTTCTGCATCCATCAATCAAAAAAGTGAGGTTTGTTCTCATTTTTTTTGACGATTTCTCACATTTTACATGGATTTAATTTCTCATGCAAAAATCCGAGGTCTTTCAACACCTCAAAGATTTCAAAGCTCTGGTTGAGACACAGTCAAGAAACAAAATAAAATTCCTTCGAACTAATAATGGGGGAGAGTATGTCAATCATGAGATCTAGAATTGTTTTCATGAGGAAAGGCTTTAGTTGCAACACACTTTTCCCTATACTCCGCATCAAAACAGAGTTGTTGAGAAAAAAAATAGATCTCTAAAAGAGATGGCATCTTGCATGCTACATGCAAAATCACTACCATAGGGACTATGGGATGAAGAACTTAATTGTGAAACCTACATCCAAAACATATCTCCCCATATATATGTCAAGGATAATAACCCCTATGAGGCTTGGAGGTGCCTCAAATTGTAAGTGACCCACTTTCATATTTTTGGTTCACGTGCATGGGCCTAGATTCCCTCTGAAAAGAGGAAGGAACTTGATCCACATAGCACTGAGTGTATTTTTGTTTGATACCCTGGTGGTGTGAAGGGATACAAACTTATTGATATTTCATTGGAATGGCTCATCATTGATCGAAGTGTCCAATTCGAGGAAAGTGTCTCACATGTACCTCAACAACCGCACACAAACACCTTCATTCTTCCACCTATCTGAGACGATGAGCATGCACATGCCAACTCTTCTTCAAATGAGAGTTTTGATTTAGAGGAATCAGATGAGCTAGATATAGAATCAGTATAGGTAGATGTAGAGTCAGAGCATCCAGTTGCAGATGTAGATCTAGAGTAGAGGCCTAAGTGGGCACATACTACTCTTGAGGATGTAGGGGATCTTGTTGGTGATCCAACCAATATTAGGAGTACTTGATTTGATTTCTGGGAGCCTCCTATTGCACTCACTACCACTGAACCATTTTCCTCTAGGCATCCTTTCTTAGTTTAGTCTTCAGATCCACAGTCTTAGGGGGAGGCTTATAGAAATCCCTTTTCAGAATCTGCCATGCAAAAGGAGTACAACTCCCTCCTCGAGAACTAGACATGGGATATTGTTCCCCTTCTTTATGGAAGGAAACTTGTCAGATGCAGATGGGTCTACAAGACCAAGAGCACAATGGATGGAAAGACTAGCAAATATAAAGCCAGACTTGTTGCCAAAGGATTTCAGTAGGTGCATGGCATTGACTATAGGTGGTAGTTCACTCCCGTAACTTCTTGAGATACTAGACTAGGTGGAAGTTCACTCCCGTAACTACTGGTGTGTGTCTTGATCACTCTAGACCACCACTATATTGCATTGGTTCTCCTCTACTTCCCATAGATTGATTTATACATATTATATCATGTGTAAATTATTCATTATTCATTACGGTTAATGAGAATTCTTACATTCTTTCTCTTGCTTCTTATTTCTCAAATTCTCTCTGCAAATGTGTGTGGTATTATCTAGCTATATCTATTATGTGCAGGTTCAACAAAATTACAGTCAAGTTCACACTCCCTAACAACTTGTATAGGTTTCCAATTAGAACTCCTTTAATTAATTCCATCACTCCCATGACCATTTTTCATGTATGCTTTTGAAATAGAGTGTGCACACCTACATCACTCATTTTGATGATAGGTATCAAATTTATTTCCAAACTTGGAATATATAGAACACTTGGGAGGGTCATGCTCCTCCCATCTTGTAGTATCAGTCGAAATCATCCTCATCCAAATTTTTTGGTTTTTGAGTCATCACCCAAGAATACATCTTCCCCTTCATATCTTTTGTATTCATAGAACTATTCT
Organism: Picea engelmannii; assembly: GCA_009831015.1. Taxonomy (NCBI): domain Eukaryota; kingdom Viridiplantae; phylum Streptophyta; class Pinopsida; order Pinales; family Pinaceae; genus Picea; species Picea engelmannii. The sequence goes on from ML804695.1 coordinate 116,783, forward strand.
CTTTGAGGTGTCATATAAAAGGATGAACTTGAGTCAATTAACCAAACATCATGATATGACTGTGTATTAGTTGACACAAGATACACATCGCCTCCTTTATCTGGAGTCCTATTTCTCTCACTCGACTTCTTCTTGTCGGATCCATGACTAATCTCAGTCATCTTAGATTTTTAGTCTCTTATATAGTTCTTAGATTTAACACATTTACAACAACTTCTCATTGAATAAATGGGGTATTTAGATATACCCTTCAACTTAGACTTTCTACCGAATAATTTTCATTTATCTCTATCGATAGGTCAACCTCTCACCATCAAGACATCCTTGGTCAATCCTTCCATGTTCATCCATGTCATTTATTTTGAAATAGAGATAAAAACACCACATATTAAAGTGTTAATTTGGTCAAATTACTCTCTATAGTCATGACTAATCTATCATAGGGGTCTAGAAAATAACATAACAACTAACACATTTCTCCTCCTTAATGATTTTAATATCCATAGACAATAAATGGCTTATTACAATATTGAATGCATCCAGACGCTATATTACCAAGATCCCATCACTCATCCTTAGAAGATACAATTTATTTCGAATCAACAACTTGTTTACCATGGAATTTGATTGGTACAAGCTTCCCAAATTTTCTCGTAGTTCCTTCATTGAGTCTTCACTAAAGACATTTAGTAGCACCGAATATGAAAGACATAGTCAAATCTTACCCCTTTCCCTTCTCTTGAGTTTCTCCTATTATTACCTTGACATACCCATTATAGTGGTTTCAGGAATTACGGGTTCCCATTGTTCTCTATCTACAAGGAGATCTTCAATTTTAAGCTTCCAAATCTCAAAATTATGGTCATTGAATTTTTTGATCTCTATCCTTGAATTTATTTCCATCCTTTCAAGAACACTTTAGAAATCACTCAATTACAGATCCCATTGTACCTATGTTTATCTCATATCAAATATTTGTTGATAAAACTCTAGTAATAGAATCACTCAGATAGGATATGATACCAGTTGGAAGGAAATAAACACCGACACTAAACCAACTAGGAAAGAGAATAAAAAATAAGCAAGAAAGAAATCAAAACACAAACTGCACAAAGATTTTACCCTGGAAACTCAAACGAGAAAACCAATGGTCCTTGAGATTCTTTCTCTCTTATTGTCTTATTCATTCATTGAATAAACAATTACATGAATAACCTTGTTCTACATCTAAGAAGAAATTTCCATCATACTCTCTTGATTTACACAAGAACAACCCTGCACCCAATTCATCATGCATCTACATGACTAGAAAGATTAACATGAAGATCCACTTAATACAATTACAATGTGCCTTATGTATAGGATTTATATCATGAAAAACCCTAAATCATGGCAAATAAAAATGGTTACATATCCACATAGATGATTAGATACAATCCCTCAAATCTTGAGATTTTGTTATAGTTGAATCCAGTCAGTTACCAAATGACCTACAATTAGTATTCATTTGATTTCCACTCGACCTCCTATCAACCTCATATCGGATGACCTTTTGACTTCCTGTCAGTCACTTTGACTTTGAATTCTCGGTCGATCACTTCAACCTTGACTAAACCATTGACTTGAATTAATGCATCAATTGACTTATCACCCGATCAATCCACCTCGACTTGACAGTCAAATGAATGTTATTTCACTACAAAGAATATAACAACCCAACAATATAGGCATAGAATAAATAATGAAGTATATTGAATAAATTCACAAGTATTTTGAGTGCAATGAGGTTAAAGATCGGGCTACATATTAAAAATTACATGTGGAAGATTGAGGAGACATACATATGATTGGTGATAGCAGCTAAAGAGTGATGGAAAATTTTAAGGCAATGACAAGATCTTGAATTTGGAGAAGACGGTATTTGAGTTTAGATGCACGTTTATAAATTCTGATTATAATTTGAATATGCATAGAATGTTAAATAAGTTAAATAAAAATGATGCATGTGTAGATAATTATTCTAAATACTTTTGTAGTGTTTACATGAGGGTTGGTTTCATACAAGACAATAAGGAAAATATCATGTAGTTTTTGGATGGATTGAAGTTTTCCATTAAATGAAAGATAAGTGAAAAGAATATGAAATCATTAAAAGAGGATTATAATTTGACCTTGATAATTGAGAAGGTGCAGATGAAAATAAGGAAAGAGAGTAGGTAGTGAGAGGAAAAAGAAAATGAATTATTTTGGTTCTGGTTGTAGACAATGTTGATTTTGAAAGTGTGGTGAATTTTATTGAGAAAAATGGTGACGAAAGTGTATGTGAAGTGAATTTCATGGATAACATACCAAAGGAAAGAAAAATAAATATTTGTAGTAGAAGACTACAAGGAAAATATTTAGGTAAAGGATTTTATGCAACAAACTCAAGAAGTAGTAGAAACATTGCAAGGGAGATATGGTGTAGCAATGAGTGGCATTGCAACAAAAGGAGGTATTATAAAAGAGAGCAGTATTTCATTAATGGAGTTGTAAGGAAATGATGTTATCTTAGATGTAATAATGGAATATATGTAGATGATAATGTTTGATTCCCATGATGATTTTTGTGTTAATTTTGTTGCATGTGAGTTTTAATTTGAAGAAAAAGAAAAGAAATAGGAGTGGCCTAAAGAAAATATGTAGTAGTTGTAGTGGGAAGATTTGATGCAAGAGAGTGCAGATCTAATAGAGAGGTAAGAAGATGAAAATCATTCTAACAAAGAAGTGGTTTTGGTGAAATAAGGTGAGAATTAGAAGATTCTTAGGAAACAAGAATTGGTGATGTGCATTGATATTGTGGTAGTGGTGTAAACATATGAGGATAGGGTGGTAGTAATAACCATTTGGTGAAATTGGTTTGAGGAAGAAATCCCTACTAGGTAAGATTTCCAACAATTGCAAAAAGTGGATGAATTGAAACAAGTGGTAGAAGAGATGATGATGATGGTTATGGTGATGAAGATAATCTATGAAAATAATATGGATATATTGAGTATATGTGCGAGGAATTATACATAATTTCAATGTGGAGAGGTGCAAATTACAAAGAGGAAGGAGAAGGATGCAAAGAAAAGAATAATAAAGGATGAGTGGAACAAAATGTCACTAAGAAAGAAGAATCAAATTAAGAAAAGTTAGATATCCAATCGTTGTTTTATAAATGACCTAGTAAGGAATATTCTCACATTTTATAATCTAACGAGTCTAATGTATGACCGTTTCTGGCACTATAAATATGCTACAAATTTTCTTAAATTTTCTTAGTTTTGGTCATATTATGTGATTTAAAAAAAGTGTAATATAGTGACATATTTAATTGTCCTTCATAAATTTGTATAAACCAATGATCTGGAACATTATGTTTGGAATTTGAATAGTTAAGGTAGTTGTAAGGTCAAAATTGAAAGAATACAAACATAAACATGAAATTTTGTGAATTAGAAAAGGTGCTTCAACTCTGCTTTGATTTTATTTGTGTAGTGTGGATGGTTAAGGATTCCAAAGATATATACATAGGCTCTATTAATGTAAAGAATCCTAAGATAATTGTTCATTAATTCAATAAAGTTGAATAAGATGTCGTTATTGTGGTATTTCTACTTATTTTCTATTGAATCTCAAAACTATGTGATTATTTTTGTTTAGTGGTTTATTATAATGTTGTATTAATTTGTGTTTTCAATTATATTGTAGAATGTGGTGGTTTCATGTTTAATACTAGAATTAAGAGGTTATTTAATATTCCACAAGGCCTTCCACCACCAAGCTTCACATTCTTAAATTAAATCCACAAACATGTCTTTGTACCCTAATGTTGGAGTATAATTCCACAAAGAAGGGTTATTAGACCAAACCAATACATCCTCTTCCTTTTTAATGATTATATGTGTTTTCCTTAATCAATTAATGTAAACCTTCCATTCCACATTTTATCCCTTTTTCATATCTATAATATTCTCTCAAGAATTCCATATTGTTTCCAAATTGATGTAGTATATGCATCAACTATCTATGTTATTTTAAAAATTATTGTGCTTTATAGCTTATCAATCATATCCATAGTGTTGAATAAATTATTCTCACTAATTTCAAAGGTAAATATTCAAATATAAATATTAAAAGGAAATGTTATTTTAACAAATAAAAAGTGGAAGTGAATTAGAAATGAATTTATGTGAAAGTGGATTAAATATGAAGTTACATGAAAGTGGTTTAAATATGAAGTTATGTGAAAGTGGATTAAAAAGTGAAAGTGGATTAAACATGAATTTATGCGAAAGTGGATGAAAAATTAAAAGTGAATTAAAAAGTGAAAGTGGAGTAAAAGTGCACATGATTTTATATCCCGTAGTGATATTTTTCCCATGGTATGTTGGAAAGTAAATTAAAAAAGGGGAAATTAATTATTTATTTAATGAAAGTTGTGCCTTTTCAAATTTACATGACTTTTCATGTAGACTTAATGGTAAAGTATAAAATGAGAAGAGGATTGTGAGAAATTGTGTGCGGGTGAAGAGAAAAAATGTAATATTTACATAAGAGAATATACTATGAGAAAATATCGAATATTATTTAAAAGGGAGAGAGTGATAAAGTATGTGAAGATTCAAATAATAGATATTGAAAAATGAAAATGAGAGAGCACCAAGTAGATCTGAAGAAAGTAGAAGAAGTGAGTGTCGAGCTGATTTGACAAAAGAAAAATAGTGAGTGCAGAGAAGATCTAGAGAAAGAAAAAGTAACAAGCAAAGGGAATATTTGGTGAAGAAAAAACAAGAAAGAAGACTAGTGAAGTAAATGCACATGAAGAACTTGTAAACTTGTAAGTAGGTTGGTGCCTACAAAAAAAACAACTTTGGGGATTGTTGTCTCTAGTAGGTTAGTGCCTACAAACAACAGAGGGGATCGATGTTGCCATTAATTTAGTGCCTACAAAAAAAAGAGGGGATCAATTCCTCCAGTAGGTTGGTAGCTTCAAACATTTGTAACAGTAGGTTGGTACCTACAAATTTATAAAAAATAAAAAAAATCATTTTCTCCCGAAAGGGTTTCCACAAAAAAATATTGTGTCTTATAGGTGTTAGATTTATATTGTTTCTTCATTATGGTTTATGAATGTTAAAAAAAAAAAAATCTACCCTTATACTGATTCACCCCCCCTCTTATTATAAGTGTGTTTGTTATAAAAACAAGATCGCGGAGAAATAAAATAAAACAAATGCGGAAATAAAACACATACGATACATAATAAAATAGAGAAACATATATGCATGGTTCACCTAGTGTGGTCTATCTCCACCAAAGAAATTGTCAGGTCCTTCCTTTATCATTATCCAGCAAATGAAGGGATACAACCTACAACACACCCGTTGTAACTTCCTCTTCTTTCTGTCACAGTCTCCTCTCTCAAAATAAAATATTCTCAATGGTACATAACCGCAATAAATTTCCCTCATAAAATAGGATTTCCTTCTAGGGAAAAAAACCCTAACATAACTTATACCATCAGATCTGCGACCTTATAATGAACAGTCCAGATTTACAATTAAATTACAATATACATTTAAAAGACATTTTTTTCATTTAGGGGCCTTGCCCTCGAACCCCCATCGGGGAATGCTATCTATTGAACCCTCGTCAGGGGCCCGCTTGCCCTCGAACCCCATAGAGGGGGTAACCCCCCTATGAACTCCCCCACGTGGAGGAGTGTACATTATTCTAGGGTGTAAAGTATTCATGGGGTAAACACGGCTGGAAACACAGACCTATGAATCAAGAATACAATCAGGCTCCATAACGAACAATCTCCCACTTGGATATTGATCTTAACAACTCCACTGTTGTTGTATCTACTAGACTATGAACATTCTTGGACCTAGAAAATTCCTCATCTTCACCTTCATTCTTGAATACCAACTGAAACTTAACAGGAACTTAGTTTCTCCCTGGTTACTCCCTTAGTTAACATGTCTACAGGATTATGGCTAGTGTCTATCTTTTACAGCTTCAAATGTCCATATTCTAAGATGGATCATATGAAATGGTACCCGATCTATATATTCTTATTCTTCAAATGAAAGGATGATTTATTTGCACGATGAATGGAACTATCATTGTCACAATACAACCTGCTATTGAAAAAACATACTATGCCTCTGTAGAAACAACATACTAGCCTCTGATGATTTACTAGCCTCTATAAAAACAACATACTATGTCTTTGTTTTTGAAAGTGAAACAACCTTTTGTAGTTTCTAAATCCAACTTACCATTGTTCCACCTATAGTAAAAACATACCCGGTGGTGCTCCTCCTGCTATCTTTATCACCTTCCATATATGAATCAACATATCCTTGTAGAACAGTGTATGAACCTTCAAAACATAATGCATGAGTAACAATACCTCTCAAATACCTTATAATCCACTTTACTTCCTCCCAATGTTCTTTACCTATATTGTTCATATACCTACTCACAACTCCCACTGCATGTGCAATACCTGGTCTTGTGCAAACCATCACATACATCAATATGCCAATTGTTGATGAATAAGGGACCCTAGACATGTATTCTATATCCTCCTGTGCCTTGGGACACATTTCCTTAGTTAATTTGAAATGGTTGTCCAAAGGTGTATTATTTTTTTTTTCATTTTGCATTCTAAACCTCTCCAACACCTTCTCTATGTACTCACCCTGAGACAACTTCAATTTGTGATTTTTCCTGTCTCTTGTTATTCTCATACCAAGGATTTTGTTTGCAACACCCAAATCCTTCACCACAAATTAATTAGATAATTTATTATTGAGCACATTTATATCCTGCATATTAGACCTTGCAACAATAATGTCATCTACATACAATAGAAATATAATATAGCTTCCATTTTCTAGCCTTTTAAAATAAACACACTGATAAGAATGACATCTACTATAACCTTGTTCTGTCATAAACCTGTCAAACTTCAAATACCACTTCCTTGGGGATTTCTTTAGGACATACAATCTCTTCTTCAACCTGCATACCAAATTATCCTTCCCTTTGACCTCATACCCCTATGGTTGCTGCATATAAATCTCTTCCTCCAAATCCCCATGGAGAAAAGTTTTTTTTACATCTAACTGTTGAAGATGCAAATCTTCTACTGCCACAAGACTTAAAATATTCCTAATTGAATTAATTTTAACAAACGAATAAAATATTTCATCAAAATCTATACCTTTCTTTTGTGCAACCCCCTTTACAACAAGTCTAGCCTTGTACCATTTTTTTCTTTCATATTCTTCCTTCAACATGTAAACCCATTTATTATGTAATTCTCTTTTTCCTGCATGCAACTAAACAAAGTCCCAAATATGGTTATTTACCAAGGAATCCATTTCATCTTTCATGCCTTGCTCCCATTTCTTTTTAGTGTCTACCTGCATTGCCTCTTCATAACATTCTGGTTCACCACTCAGTCAACAATAAATAGTACAATGAATGAGAGTATCATTCAGGGGATATGCTTAACCTGGTAGATCTTATAACAACACTTGTATGATTTTGAGGTACTTGTTGATCCTGTTGTTGTACATTTTGATTTTCTAGTACCTTTGGAATTTCTTTATTAGTGATCTCATCAAGCACTGTGTATTCTGGATTTTCTTTTTCATGTTTCTTTCCTTGCAATTGATCTTTGTAAATGACCTTCTCATTGAATATGACATCTCTACTCCTAATGATTTTTTTTTTTTCATAATCCCATAAGCGATAACCAAAATAATTAATACCGTATCCAATAAAGGTACACTTCTTTTATTTTTCCTCAATCTTTGTTTTATTTTCTTTATCAATATTGACAAATGATTCACAACCAAAAGTCTTGAAAAAATAATATTTTACCTTTTTACGTGTCCATGCCTCCTCTAGAATTCTACCATCCAAAGAGCTTTAAGGTCCTCTATTTTATCAAGTAAACAAAAGTATCTACAACATCTTCCCAAAACTGTAAGGGAAAACCAACATGCAATATCATACTCCTTGCACATTCCATGATTGTCATGTTCATCCTTTCTGACACACCATTTTCTTGTGATGTTACTGGAACTATCTTCTTTCTACTAATCCCATGGTATGAAAAATAATCATCAAACTCCTTGTATCAATATTCACCTATGTTTTATGATTTGAGACACTTCAACCTTTTTATTGTCTCATTCTCAACCAAGGATTTCCATTTCTTAAAGGTATCAAAAACATCATATTTTTGCCAAATGCAATAAACCCAAATTTTTATAGTTGAATCATCAATAAAAGAAACATAATAACTAGATCCACCAAGAGATGATACTTGAGCTGGTTCCCATACATCTATATGAACAACCTCTAACCTTTCACTCTTCTTTTCTTTTTTGACTCTGAGAAATTTGACTCTCTTATGTTTTCCATAAACAAAATGTTCACAGAAATCCAAATTAATTTGTTTAAGATCTGGAAACAAATTTTTTTGTGAAGTATCTTCATCCCCTTCTCACTCATGTGTCCAAGCCTATGATTCCATAGTGTTTTATCCACTCCTGTAGAATCTAAAGAGACAGAAGAGTGAGTATTACCAATATATAAATACAATGTACCTACCTTCTCTCCTTTTGATATCACCAATGATCCTTTGGTGACCTTCCCCACCTTATCTATAAATATGGATATACAACATTCACTTTCCAAATTCCCTATTGAAATTAGATTTTTCCTTAGATCTAGAACATGTCTTACCTCTTTCAACAACCATTGGTTTCCATTGCTTTACTTTATTTTTACCTTTCCCATTCCAGCAATTTTGCATGGTGCATCATCACCCAAATGAACCTGTCCAAAATCATCTTGAACATAATATAGAAAATGTCTCCTATGGGGTGTGGCATGAAATGAAGCCCCTAAATATACTACCCAAGGCTCAGAAATATTATCTACAGAAAGAATCAAAACATCTTGTAACACATCACCTGTTACATTTGCTTCCTGGTTTTTTTCATGTTGTCCATCTCTTTGTTTATTTGGAGCTATGTAGTATTTCTTCATATGTCCTTTCTTCCCACAATTCCAACACTCTATATTTCCAAATCTAGATTTAGACCTGCCCTTCTTAGAATTCTTTTGGTTCCCTAAGAATTTTTTTCTATACTTTTGTCTTCCCCTGTTCTCCATGTTTAACGCATTATCTGATGTCTCACATAGTATGATTTTTTGTCTCATTTCCTCACTAAGGATAACACCAAAAACATCATCAAATTTTAAAGTGTTTGAACCAGAGACAAATTTACTTACAGCCATGACCAAGTCATTCCATATTTCTGGAAATGAGCACGAGATTAGAAGAGCCCTGACCTCATCATCAAAGTCCACTTTTACAAAAAATAGTTGATTAGTAACTATATTAAATTCATTCAAATTATCTACAACAGACCCACCTTATGACATATTCATATTAAATAATATCTTCATTAGAAATACCTTATTGGACGTTGAGGTTTTTTCATACAATTTAGTCAATGCATCCATCAACTCCTTCATTGTCTTTTCTTTCGAAATAATGAAAGAAACAGATGCTGCCAAGCTCAATTGTATCATTCCTAGTTCCTTTTTGTCAAGAACCTCCCATTCTTCATTGTTCATCCTTCATGGTCATCAACTTGTTTGTTATTCCACCCAATGGTAGGAATGTGTCCTTCTAATATAACTAATCTTCCATCTTCATCTTCCATAACTGTTAGTTTTGGTCGTTAAATTTCTCGACCCTAAACTTTCTATATTCCTCCATTTCTCCCACTCAAACCAGGAACCCTCTTTTTCTACGAGTTACCTTTCTCTTTGATACTAGTTTTTAGAAAAACAGGATCATCGAGAAACAAATAAAAACAAATGCGGAAATAAAACAAAGAAGATACACAATAAAATAGAGACAAATGTATACATGGTTCATCCAGTGTGGGCTACATCCACTAGAGAAATTGTCAGGTCCTTCCTTTATTATTATCCAACAAATGAATGGATACAACCTACAACACACCCACTGTAACTTCCTTTTTCTTCTCTCACAGTCTCCTCTCTCAGAATACAATATTCACAATGATACATATCCACAATACATTTCCCTCATAAAAGAGGGTTGCCTTTTAGGGAAAAAATCTTAACATAACTTCTACCATGTGATTTGTGACCTTATAATGAATGTTCCATATTTACAATGAAATTACAATATACATTTACCAGGAAATTTTTCCTTCAGGGGATTCACCCCAGAACCCCTGTCGAGGGCCCACTTTCCATCGGACCCCTAGAGGAGGTAAACCCCCTCTGCAATCCCCCATGTGGAGGAGTGTACATTCTTCTTGAGCGTAAAGTATTCTTTGGGTATAAACATGGCCGAAAAAAACCACATTTGAATCAGGAAGACAATCAAACTCCACAACCAACAATGTTCTCATCAATTGATATCAGAGTCGGTTCCTTTAGAAATAGTCTAACAAATGGAAGGTAGCTCTCAAGAGAACAAATGGCTGGTCAGAAAGGTTTATCTACAAACACGGATCTATTTTTTGAAGGAACAAGTTATTCCTTCTGGAGTATAAGGATGTGAACATATCTAATGGACCTTGGTTTTGATATTTGGAAATTTGTCATGACTTTTTATACATCCCCAACAACTACACCAACAGATATGGTCGAAAAAAAGGCTAGTGAAAATGATGCAAAATCCATGAACGTCATCTTGTGTGGTCTTTTAGAATTATAGTTTGTCAATGTAATGCATTTCAAATCAATGAAAGAAATTTGGAACAAAATTCAAAACATCCATGAAGGTGATGACAAGGTCAAGAAGGATAAGCTCCAAACTCATATAAGA
>ML804695.1:127907-145858 GCA_009831015.1 Picea engelmannii
AAGAAGAACTCTTATAAGAAAAAGAAGAGGCTCTACTCAAAAGGGGTTTGAGACTCATCAGAAGAAAGCGGTGTAAGCAATTTTGGTAATGATAGAGAAGAAACTCTCTTGATGGAAATCGAAAAAAAGATTGATGAAGAAAAATAAATGATGGATTCAGAAGAGGAGGATAATAATGAAATAAATGGAGAAGTGGATCTTGAAGAAAAACTCATGTGTTCCTTAACTGAAACAAAAAAGTTGAGGAAAAAGAATTTGAAACAAAAAGAGTAGTTTCATAAATATGACGAAGATGATCGTGATTCAAAATCCAAAATGTCACAAAGCCTTGAAGAATCATAAAATATTATCAAAATCTTAAAATTTCAATTACAAGAGGCAAGAAGGATAGAAGAAGTGGTGAGAATTCAGTTGAAGGAAAAGGAAGAAAATTGTGAGAAGCTAGAAACTGAACTTGTTTCCTTAAGAAATGATTTTGAAAAGTCAACTTCTCAGTTGAACATAATCTTGAAGTTTGAAAAGAGTGCCAAAACCTTAGATCATATCATCGATTGTCAAAGGTCACCATTTACTAATATGGGTATTGGTTATTATAAGAGTTGTATGACCACTAAATAGGATCCTGAAGCTACAAGGCCATCAAAGAAAGTAAATGAAAAAAAATATAAATTTATGTTGATGTACTCAAAAGTTCCATCACTGATGAAGACAAAAAGAAGAAAGAAAATAATGTTCTACAAAAAGTTAGCATTTTTCCTAAGGACAATAAGGATAGATTAAAAATATGTTTCCCACCAAGGTGGCCTCACATGATCTAGTACCAAAATTATTTATTTGGCTATTGATTTTTTTGTAATCATTTTGGTCATAAAGAAATAGATTGTAGAATGCATACAAGAAATAATCATTATGGAAAAAAGACATAAATGCTTATGGATTCTCAAACAAAAACTATAATTCATTTTCCCATTTATTTGATTCCAATGTTGTATTCTATAAATGAAAAAAATAGGGGCACAAAGAACATTTTTGTAGAAGTGACCTTGTTGAAACCCCTAGACATAACAAGGATGTGGATACCCTTGTCAAAAAAAAAAAAAAAACTCATAGGAGTTTGGAAAAGGAAGCAGGAATAAGAGATGCAGAAGAAGGCAGAATCTATGGTTGTGCAAACTGCCCTTCATCCTCAAAAAAAGGAAACCAATGGTACATTTATAGTGGATGCTCAAGTCAGATGACAAGTGACATGAGCATGTTTCTCACTTTGAAATAATTTAACAGAGGTAGTGTGACATTTGGAAGCGATGCTACCACAAGGATAGTCGGAAAAGGTACTCTAAGTCTCAATAATGGAGAGATTAAACCATAAAATGTCTTGTATGTTGATCGTTTGAAACACAATCTTTTGATTGTTAGTCAAATGTGTGACCAAGGACACAATATCACATTTAATTATCAAGGCTATGAAATAAGGAAGGAAGGATCGAGAATATTAGTGTAAAATTCATATAGAACATCAAAAAATGTATATATCCTCAATGAGATCTAGAGAGAAAAGTACTATATGGAAAAAAAAAATTAAAGTTGGTTATCGCATAGAAGAATGGGTCATATGAACTTTGACAATATGGTAAAAATCAGCACTAAACAAATAGTGAGAGACATTCCAAATATTGTTGAACCTTCAAACACTCTCTACAAGCAATTTCAGCATGGAAAACATACAAGAAAAATATTTAAATCAAAGGAGTACTTAACAATGAAGCCATTGGAACTCATTCATACATATAGTTTTGGAATTTTAAGAACACAGAGTCTACCAGGATAAAATTAACTCATGTTGATCATTGATGATTATTATAGAATGACATGGGTTACATTCCTAAAACACAAATATGAAGCTTTCGAGAAGTTAAAAGAATTCAAAGCCTTGGTTGAAAAAAACACTGATTTGAAAATCAAGTGTTTGATATTAGACAAAGGAGGTAAGTTTATCGCGAATAAATTAGAATAATTTTGTGAGACTCATGGGATAAAAAGTCATTTCTCTTTTGCAATAAATCCACAACAGAATGGAATGGTATAAATAAAAAATTGAATTGTACAAGAGATGACAAGAACAATGTAGAATGAATCCAAGCTATCAGACAGGTTTTGGAGATAAACAGTCAACACTACCGTTTACATTCTGATTAGAGGGAAAATCAGAGTAAATAACAAAAAAACACCTTATGAATTATGGAAAGGTAGACCAACAAAAATTAAATACTTCAAAGTTTTCAGGAGAAAGTGATACATAAAGAGAGATGATGAGGATTTGAGAAAATTTGACTCCAAAAATGATGAAGGTGTATTTATTGGTTATTCGTCAAGAAGAAAAGCTTACAGATGTTATGATACAACATTACTCAAAATCGTAGAGAATGCCAATGTAAAAGTTGATGAAGTAGGGAACCAAGAGGTGAAAACAAAAGTAAATGTTCAAGGACATGAGCCAAGTTGCAAAGAGGAAAAAGAAGAAGAAGGATAAGAAAATGAACAATAAGAAATATAACACCAAGATACAAAGAGATTGTCTGAAATAATCAATCAACACATATAATTCTTGGTGATAAAGATACGAGAGTTCAAACTAGAAGAAAACTAGCTAGTGCACCAGAATATGAAAACTTCTCCTTGCTATCTAAAATAAAGCCTAAGAATTTTACAGAAGCTAGTGAAGAGAAGGATTGGATTAATTCTATGGAATAAGAGTTGAATCAAATTGAGAAGAATGAAATAATAGAACTTGTTCCAAGGTCGACAGATAAAAATGTAATTGGCACCAAGTGGTATTTTAGGAACAAGTTGAATGAATATGGGAAAGTAATAAGAAATAAGGCAATATTGGCTTTTAAATGCTATGCTCAAGTTGACGAATTGATTTCAAGGAAACCTTTTCCTCGGTTAATAGACTAGAATCTATAAGAATGTTTTTGGAATTTGCATGTTTCAAGAACTTCAAAATCTATCAAATGGATGTCAAGTCTACCTTTCTCAATGGAAATTTAGAGAAAGACGTATACATTGAATAGCCAAAAGATTCTTATTATCACAAAATAAGAATCATTTGTGCAAATAGAAGAAATAACTTTATGGGATAAAGCAAGTTCCCAAAGCCTAGTATTCAAGAATTAATAAATATCTAAAAAAAAAGGATTTAAAAGAGGAATTGTTGACAATAATCTATATATCAAAACAATAGCAGAAAACATATTGTTTTTTGTGGTTTATGTGGATGAAATTATTTTTGGAGGTAGTATGAACAAAATGTGCCAAGAGTTTTCAATAGATCTACAAAATTATTGGTGTTTTGATCCACTCTTATGCACGTCCTTCTTAACAATGGGGAGTTTAGACCTAGGGTTCGTCTAGAGTTGTTGATTTGGATTTTATGAGCAGAACAAAATGAATATAGATTATTAGAAGATTCATAACACAAAATATAAATGATAGAGTAAAACCGGTTTTCTATTCAATAAGGAAATAAGTTGAAGCTGTAAAATGCAGCAGAAAATAAGCTTGCTGGAATGGTGGCGGCTTATCTCTCAGAAGAGATGTGACGGTTGCACTCATTCACAAGAATATGGTTACAATGAGGCTTTTAATTCCTTTTACAATAAAAAAGAATTTCAAAAACCATAGACATCCAAAAACCTAACCCTAGGAGATGAAGCACCAAAAGTCATGTTGGCCTTGTTTGGGTAAGTTAGTACATCAACTTCTCGGGGTTGTAACTTTTGCATACAATCTTCGTTTTAGGCGCACAATAGCCCGTTGGAAAGGTCTAACCGAGAAGAAAAAAATTCAAATGGCCCGGGATAGTGTGTTGACTAGAATTCTGGGCCGTAAATCCGTAAAAAACATCGTTTAGGGCCTCAAAATGGCCCCGAAAGTTTGGAACCCGAAAAACTGCCAAGGTGGAAAACTGTTTTTCGAGCCAGTGGAATAGGTGGGTGGAAAATGATATCCACCTGAATCAATCCTCCCTCCTTAGGAATAAATGGTATCCATTTCATTGATTTCCCCCATCAGATGAGGAAATTTCTGCTAAATCTGGCCTCGGGTGAGCCACTTTCCTTGGTGCAGGAGATCCCCTACTTTGACGACTCGATAAAGCTGGATCCTTTGATGTCGAGTGCCCTTGATTTGTGTGTCCACAGTATGATCACTAGATTCATTTTGCATGAAGTCAGGTTTGATTTGTGTTGTTGTCAACTTCTCTTCTATCTCTAAGGTGTCAAATAATGGTGGGAAATATGGCCGAAGGAGAGCCACGTTGAAGACTGGATGCAGACAAAGGAATGGGGGAATGTTGATCTCCAAAGCATTGTCACCCATATCCTTGGTGATGGTGTACGAGCCATAACTGAGTGGGATAAGCTTCTGATGGGGCCCTGTAAGGCCTTCTTTCTACAAATGTAACCAAACTTTGTCACCCACCCGAAACTTATGTGGCACCCAATGTTGATCATGGTGTTGCTTGTACTTGGAATTAGAATTCTATAGAATATCCTGAAACTATTGGAGGATGTGTTGGATATACTCAATAAACCCGGTGGCTTTGTCACTCTCTAGTGGAGCAGGGGACGATTCAGTCGACGTGGTTGTCAGGGATAGTGCAACATCCATGGGGCCCAATGGTTGGAATCTCAACCCCACCTGAAAGGGGTTGTGGCCAGTTGAGCTATGTAGGGCTCGATTGTAGCTATGTTGGACATAGGGAAGACTCTCATCCCATGTGAAAGGGTGTTTTGAATTGTACATATGCAGGATATGTACGACCATCTTATTGACGACCTTCATTTTTCCATCTGTCTGGGGGTGGAAGGCAGTGGATTTGGTGAGCTTGGTATCCAACAGTGACCAGAGGCTCGACCAGAATGAGATGAGGAACCAACTGTCACGGTCTGAGATAATGGTTTGTGGGATCCCAAAATGTACCCATAATCATTCAAAGAAGAGCTTGGCAGTGGCTTCTGTTGTGAAGTTCTTCTTGTAGGCAGCTAGAATCGCCATCTTGGAAAAGCGATCAACAACAAAAAAAACACAGTCATTTCCCCTCTTGATGGATGGGAGGCCCGACATGTAGTCCACTGAGATGGATTCCCATGGCCTTTTACGAGTAGGAAGAGGGGTGTATAGGCCCTGTTTCTTAGTGGTCGGTTTGGAAATAACGTAGGCGGTGTAGGACATGATATACTTGCCAACATATTGTTGAAGTTTCAACCAGCAGATATGTTTCTAAACCATTGCCACTATCTTTTCGAAGCCAAAGTGTCCTGCCACTCGACTATAGTGAGATTCCCAAATCATCTTCGTGCGCTCTCTTGATGGAATGCAGAGATTGCCCAGAAGACACAAAAGCCTATCCTGAATATGGAAATTAGCAACCATTGAGTTGGCACCCAACATTTGGTAGGTGTTGAATAATTAAGGGTCTGTGTCATAGATGTGGGGCCATCTAGAGGTGTCATAGCCACAAGACTCTAGCACCATGGTGAGTGTCGTGACTAGAGGTTAGTTGAGGCAGTCAACAACTTGGTTGGTACTTCCTGTTTTATACTTGATGTTGAGGTGGAACTGTTGTAAGTATGTTGACCACTTTTGATGGTGGTCATTCTGCAATTTTTCTTGGGTCTGTATGAACTATAGTAGTTTGTGATCAGTGTTGATTACTGTCTCCTTCTCAAGAATGTAATATCTCAATTAGCGACAGGCTTGCACAATGGAGTACATTTCTTTGTTGTAAGTAGGGTACTTATGGACAACATCTGATAATGTCTCACTATGATATGCCATGGGGTGGCCATGTTGAGTGAGAATGACGCCCATAGCATAGTCTGAAGCATCTGTCTCGATATCAAAGGCATGTTGCAGGTCTGGTAATGAAAGTATCGGGGAGGAGAACAAATGCTTATTCAAGTCATCGAAGGATTCTTGTTGGGATAGGCCCCACATAAATGTTTCCTTACCACCACCCCTGGTTACTTGGCTGAGGACCCATGCGATTTGAGAGAATCCCAGCACAAACCTACGATAGAAATTAGTGAGGCCCAATAAGCTCTGGATTCCAGTGAGTGTGGTTGGAGATGGTTAGTCACAAATGACCTGGATCTTGGTTGGATCCACATGCGCACCATGTTGATCAACGATGTAGCCTAAGTAATGGAACCTGTCCATGCCAAAGGAGCATTTTTCCAAGTTTTCATATAGTTTGTGCTACCGCAGGGTGTGTAGAACCTATTGAATATGTTGCAAGTGTTCCGCCCAAGTCTTGATGTATATGCGGATGTCATCCAGATACACCACTACAAAAGCATTGGTGAAAGGTCACATGATATCATCCATCCTCCTCATAAAATTTGTTGGAGCATTTGTCAAACCAAAGGGCATGAGAAGCCATTCAAAACGACCTTCTTTTCACTTGAAGGAAGTCTTTCATACATCTGTCTGTTCTATTGGGACATGGTGGTAGCCATAATTCAGATCAATATTACTAAAGTATTTTTCTCCCATGAGTTGATCAAGGAGATCGTCAATTTGGGGAATCGAGTACCAGTTTTGGACTGTGATTTTATTCAGGGATCGATAATCAATGCAGAGTCTCCAGGTCTCATCTTTCTTCTACACCAGCTCGATTGGGATCCCACAAGGTGATGAGATGGGATTGATGTGCCCCTTGTGGAAAAGTTCTTGGATCTTCCTCTTGATCTCCGCATTTTCTAATAGAGAGCGGTGGTATATTGGCCCATTAGGTAGTGGTGCGCCTAGGGTCAGATAGATGGGATGCTTGACCTAGTAGTGCAAAGGTACCCCAGTAGGAGAGGAGAAGATATCAAAGTATTCTTCCACAACATTATCCACTTGCTTATGTTGTGTGGAGAGAACGATCATGGAGGCCCTGGATGTGGCTGCGATATTTCTATCACCTTGAGAGAGAATCACGAAGAAGACGAATTTCTCGGTCTGAGAGATCACCTTTTTGCATTTCTTGGCATAGATCAAGGAAATAGCACTAGGAGGGACTGCCTCGGGTATCCTATACAATTTCTTGTTCAAATTAATAATAACACTACGAGGCCTACACTCATATACATCATGACATGTCCATAAATAAGGTTGGCCCAAAAGAACATTACAAACTTCGAGAGGAGCAACTTCACACAATACCTCACCTTTGAAGGGCTTGATTTTGTACGACAATCGACATTGTTGGTTGACACAGATATCTCTTCCTTGGCGGAGCCATCCAATGGTGTAGGGTTGTGGGTGCAGCATTGTCGGTAGGGCCAACCACTTGACGACCTCTTCTGATATGAGGTTCTTCTGGCTACCGCTATCAACGATGAAGTGCAACGGGGTGCCTTTTACCCACATCTGTGAATGGAAGAGGTGCTCTCCTTCTTCTGGCTTGTCTGGTTCACCGAGATGGAGCTTGGTGGTAGCAACGATGGCACTGGGTTCTGTGTCAATGATCTGTCTTCCCCTTTATGGTTCTAGCTCAGAGTTAGAACCTGCATATAATTCAAATTCTTTCACTTCGGCCACCAATGACTGCTTTGAGCAGCAGTCAGCAGTGTTATGCCAAGGGATCTTATGAAAGCCGCACCACTTCCCAGTATTTTTCTTTGTATTTTCGGTGTCCTTCTTTGCTTGCGGCTTGGATAGGTTGTCTTGATAGTGTCCATATTTTCTATGTCCTTTGTTCTATGGGTTGGGGTCACCCTTTCCTAGATTTTTCTGTGAGGGGTTCCTAGGCCCAAATTGCTGTGTCTTTTGATTGAGCTTCTGCTCGATTTTGACGGCATATCGGTAGGCTGCGCCCAAGGATGAGATGTCCAAAAATTCCATTTCGGTATGGATGTATATATGCATAGAACCATGATTCTTGACAACTAGATATTTCTTTGAATCTTTGATACCCAGCTTGGTGCGCAAGGTATGGAAGATATTTGTGAACTTTGTCACTACTTGGTCTCTTTCTTGGTGTAGTGTGGTCCATTTGGTATACAATTCATCATAACATACGATAGGTTACTATTGTTCCTTAATATCATCCCTAAAGGATTCCCAGGTGGCCATGACTATAAATAAAGAGGGTTCTTCTGTTTCCTTTTTCTCACAGAAAGTTTCCCCCCAATCTTTGACATGGGGAACGACTTTGAGGAGCGCAAAAGTAATATTTTCTATATTCGAAAAGTTATGAACAGAAAAATACCCTTCTAGTAGATTCAACCACTTTTCTACAACATTTTCATCTATCTGAACTTCAAATATAGGAATATCGAAGTTCATTTGTACCTTGAATGGGGTGGCACCTTTGCTCGAGGAGGATGTGTTGCCTGTTGTCAGCCGCCGAAGGATTTGTGTGAAACTATTCAACTCGTTCCTCTATTGCGTGAGGGATTCCTCAAGAAACATTTTGAAAGGATCTCATGTCCTCTCATATTTATTTTCTTTTTCCATGAGATTTCACTTGGGTGTGCGAGAGCTTTTGTCCTCAAGAGAAACAAGCTCAAGACCCAATTCTTTGTACCTTGACCTCATTGGGGACATGCATTAAGACGACAAGGAGAAGACCGCTTTGATTCCACTGATCCATATTTTATGAGATAAATGAAATGAAGACAGATTATTAAAATATTCTTAACACAAAATAACAGAGATACAATAAAACTGGTTTTCTATTCAATAAGAGAATAAGATGAAACTTTAAAATGCAATGGAAAACAAGCTTGTTGGAATGGTGGTGGCTTATCTCTGAGAAGAGATGTGACAGTTTCGCTCATTTGAAAGAATATGGTTACAATGAGGCTCTAAAATCCTTTTACAATAAATAAGAATGTAAAAACCCCTAGACATCCAAAAACCTAACCCTAGGAGATGAAGCGCCAAAATTCATGTCGGCCCTGTTTCGGTAAGTTAGTGCATCAACTTCCTGGGGTCATAACTGTTGCATACGATCTTCGTTTTAGGAGCATGATAACTCGTTGGAAAGGTCTAACCAAGAATAAAAAAAATTGATTGGCCTAGGGCAGTGCCTTTGTCATTTTCTTAGGGCCCAAATCCCCAAAAAAGTCGTTTAGGGCCTCAAAACGGCCCTGGAAGTTTGGAACCCGAAAAACTGCCAAACAAATGCCAAGGTGGAAAAATGTTTTTTGAGCCAGTGGAATAGGTGGGTGGCCACCGATATCCACCTGGAACAGTTGTCCAAAAAAAACCTAGAGAAGAAGCATATAAATACTTGGCCAAGGTTGAGGAATCTTCCACTTGAGATGTAGAGAGGATCACAGATACCATAAGATTTTGTTATAGGAACGAAGGATAAACACACAAATATCCATCAGGGTTGGAATTCATGCAACTCATCTAAAAAATTATTAGGACTAAGAAGTAAAACAATACACACACATATCTAATCCATACATGATAGACACAAAATAGATCAAAGTTGTTTCATATTTATCACTAGAGTCATTCCATTACATAGAGGCATACATTAAGTAGACTATATATTAAAACCACAAAACTTCTTATCTTCATTTATATAAATTCCCAAAAGTACAACATCCTACGCTGTATGCAATCCCTAAAAATCCTCATACATATAATAGACATGGATTTATATTCAAATACATTGCAATATTACAATAGACTCAGAACAAGATAGATACTAAAGACTCAATGAGTATCCTCTAGGACATCTAGTTAGCCCCATTTATGATATCATTGCTTCCTTTAATAGCTTTATCTACTCAGGAGCTCTATATCTTTTTGTTCAAATCCATTTGATTGAATGAAAAATCTTCCTCATGTGATTCTAACACTTTCCTGTAGTCCACTTAGCCTTCAGGAATCTGGGAAATCTTAACCTCCATGCCAAATCATCTTTTTTGAGCTCCATGATCCCTTGTGTTGTTGGAAGTAATCATTTCAGAGGATTACCCAATCATTATTTTCTTCATTTAGGCATGCGTCTTCTTGATTTATTGTGTGCATCAAAACTAGGACTGACACACATTCGATAATTGTTTAGGCTTGTTGCACATTGTCAAAATGCATTATGGCATGCACCCTTTTTCCTTCCTCGTGCATTACCTTATGCATGTGAAAAACTTTGGAATGAATGTGCACAACTTTGCTTTTGTGCATGTGCAAAAGGAACCCAAACATTTGGATGCCAACATGCCACCACCACTATTATTTATCTCATCCTCAAGCCAACTGTTGCATGTTATCAAGGAGGACAATATGAGTAGGAGAAAATAATCATTCTACAAATCAAGTCCTACTTTCAGCTAGGCCTGAGTAAGAGAAAATCATTTATGTAGGTTGTAGTTGCAAACCTAGAATGAATCAAGTAGTCCATATGGTGAAAGATGGAGTTGGAGTGCATGTGGACATATGATCGATCCAAAACCTTCGTTGGTGTATTTGGAGGTGAATAAGGGACTTGTTTAAATCCCACCAACAAACATCGAGCATGGAAGAGAAGGGAGGATTCATCAAAGAGAGAGTATCACTCGCTTCTTGTATTTTTGTTCTAGGATGACCAAATTGAGCGTTGAGCCTCAACCTATCTACTTCTGTAGGGTTAAGGATCCATAGAAAGATGTGGGAGTAGGGATGGAAAATGAGATTGGATGGATGGGGGTGCCTATAACTTGCTACTTTTGGTGGAGGATCCATGAAGATGTATGAGAGAAAAGTTGTTGGTGAGACATTGAGTAGGGTCCCTTCCTATTAGCAAAGAGGATGATGCATGGTGGTTGTTCACTCATCTTTGGGTTGAGAGAACTAGTGAAAGTACACAAGTTTGAAACACAGTTCAGGGAACTCTGGGGTATTGAGTTGATATATGTTAGGACATAAAGGGGAAGGACCTCTTTCGAGTAGTTGGTGATAGACTAAAAATATGCGTGAAAACTAAATTGTAGGCTCTTGAGCTACTCTATAGAGATGGAAATAACAAAGTATGTATAGTATACTAAGCCATGCTATAACATGAGAGCAGGGAAAAATATAGAATGGTAAGAGAATCAGGGTAAATACCAATGGGATGATGAAGGAAGTCACAGATGGAGATAGTAGGGAATGGGGCATGGAGAACTACTCTAGTGAGAGCCTTGGGGGGATGGTATATATAGAGTGAAGATGGCGGGGAATATTATGAATGAGACAAATAAATATTCTGTTGGGGGGTTGGCTTGGAGAATGAGTAGAAAGTGGTGACAAATTGTGATATATGGGAAGATCAATTGTTGTATATGTCGCACTAGTGATTCTTGTTCGGGAATGTGGTGGTATAACTTACTGTGTATTCATGGCATGTGGGAGATGCCACAATGGGATTAATTTTCCCTTTAAATGAACTAAATCACTAGGAAATGCTTCCAAAGGCCATGTGAATGATCAATTTAGACCTTGTATGTATTCCAAAGAATTAGATTGATTTGGAAATCTAAAACATCTGCACAAATTGTCAATCTATTACATCCACCTATGTGACCGATGTGAAAGTTGGTATATCCAAAAGGTAAATTATACTAACTATGATATGTGGTACTTGTAAAACCTACACTAAACCTATTCTAATCATATTCAAAACTTGGGATGGGAGCTAAATGACAGTTGACTCCTGTGGGTCGTAGACTACCTTTAACCCACTGCCATTAATGAGTCCCTTGAGCAGTTGTCCTTAAAGGGTTTCCATATTGGAGGCACCTGCTTCATGGATGTAGACTAGCCAAAAAGAGCCCAACCAACACATGCGTATCTTTTCAAGATGGTGTGAGTATTAGTTGTCATACAATAATACTAAAGATCCAAGCTAGAGAATATTTTGGCATATGTTACATTCATGCCATTCCTTCTGCATGTACTTCTTGACCACCTAGTTGAAACCAACCATCATTCAATATTCATCTAGTTTCATGATCTCATATATCTTTTTTTAAAGCGACTGGTCATCAGTCATCTAGGTGGCTAGGGTGACCCAAAGTCTAGGAACAATGAATTCTAGCGGTATGACTTCTTCTTTTCCATAGAACAATAGGAACGATGTATTCTTTTTAATACTTTTGCACATTGTTCGATAAACCCATAAGAATATTGGGATGCACTAATCATAGTCATCATCATGCACATTGCAAATGTTGGTTAAAGCATGCTCTAATTTTATTAAAATCTTCAACTATAGCATTGGCTTGACGATGATAGGGGGTCATATTTTGGTGATGGATCATGAACTCCTGAGTGAGATGGTGAATAGTCTCATTCATAAAATGTGACCCTTGGTTTCTCATCAACACCCTTGGACATCAAAATATGGTAATGACATTCTAAAAAATGAAGCGCGTTGTGTTTTTTGTTGCACAATATTTTATTATCGTTGCTTCAAACCATATAGTGAGTTATTAAATTTTTGTAATAATATAGTGTGCCCCTGTGCGAGGATTAGGAGGCGTGATGGTCCTGAAAAAATATATTTACAATTTTTTGAAGGGCTCTAGTGCAGTCACATGAAATAAATTGAACTCATCGCTTCAGTACAACTTTCAAACCTGTTGAAATAAGTCACAAAATTTGCATTAATATTTAGCATCTCCAAAGGGAGAGGGTTACCAAATACATGCGTGCAGAACCTTTCACACGATAGCCTAACCCACATTTTCTCCTCCAATAATAAATCCATGTCCCTCGTGTAGGATGGGGTTATGTTCATGCTCCAAATCACACCGACGCAGGATTCCATCTATGCCCAACTTACACAATTATTTTTCAATCAATTGGTAATCAACACTATAGGTCACTAGTTGTCAATGCTACGTCAAATTGTATCTTGAGGGAGCTTGGATAGTCATGACAAATTTTGTGATATCGACTAGTTGATCAGGGATGACTTTGTCCCATAACAATTGCACGTCGAGGAGTTCATCATTGAGGCTTTTAGCAACTTCCTCAATATTGATCCATGAAATATGATGTGGTACAACATTATTTTTCCTAGGATTAACAAAAAATTCAAAGTCAAACGCTTGAAAAAGTAACAACCACTGACAAATTCTTTTGCCCAACACTGACTTGTTGATCAAATACTTGAGCGCGAAGTGATCAATGAAGAATTTGAAAGTTGACCCTAGTAAACAGTGGATTAATTTATGTAAGGAATATACCATGGCCAGTCCTTCTTTCTCAGTTGTCATATAATTATTTTTAGCATTGAAAAACTTGCAACTAGTAAAATATATCGGATGATCAATGTTTTAGTCTCCTCCATGCGCAAGTACAATTCCCAGTGAAATATATGAAGCATCAATGTGGACATGGAAGAACTTCAACCAATTAGGAAAACAATAATGGGAGTAGTAAGCAATTTTTGTTTGAGGGTATCCACGGATTTTTGACATTCTAGTGTCCACTCATATTTAGTATCTTTATGTAGTAACTTTTCCAATGGTTATGCAATCTGGGCATAATTTTGGATGAACTTTCGGTAGTATCTTGTATGACCCAGTGTGGTGTGCATTTCACAAAGTGAATTTGGGGCTAACATATCCAATATGGTATTGATCTTATTCTGGTCCACTAGCAGTCCATCCTTGCATCCCACATGACCCAACAATGTACCAAATGGTGTACAAAAAATGCATTTCTTAAAATTCAAACATATCTATAGTTGGTGACATCGATCCAACATTAACCTAAGAGATTGCATGTATTATTTTAATATGATGAACATATTCCAGTCATCCAAATATACCTCAAGGAACTCATGGATGAATTCCTTGAAGGTTGTGACCACCATTCGAGAAAATGTTGCATGGGCATTCTTCAAGCTAAAGGGCATGACTGTCTACAAAAAGGGCCTCTATTAAATCGCAAAGATGGTTTTGTCTTTATCCTCCTTTGTGATTCAAGCCTGATGATATCATGAGAAACTGTATGTGAATGGGTAGGCTTCCTGACCACGAACATTTTGCAGCACCTCATTCAATAAGGGTGTCGAGAAAGGGTCATGGATGTAGTCTATGTTGAGACTCCTCATATCGACATACATTTGAATATGTATGGTATTTTTGGGTTGCACCATTATAGGACTAATCCATTCATACTCCTCTATAGGGAAAATGATCCTTGCATACAACATTTAATCTAGTTTTTTACAAACTTTTTCCATGCACTTGTGATTTAATCGATAACGCCTCTTCTTGACAGGATTTCCATTGATTTTGATTTGAATATTCATGGCCCCCAATGATCCTACAATTCCTTTCATATCAGAAACTATATGAGGAAAAAATTCCTCATATTCCTTAAAGAGGTCAACAACCTGAGTGATCATGTCCTTATCCCAATAGTCTCCAATTATGACCATCTTGGGTGCTTCTTCAGTGCCAATATTATGTTTCTTTGTTTTGATTAGGATATTATAGTTTGGTGTGCTCATCCTTGTCTCCTCACCCTTTAGTGTGCAGTCTCCTTTTGACTCTTTGATTTGGATTTCATGGGGGTCATTATCATCAATGCTATCAACATCAATCTTCTAACAATGTACTACTTCTTTCATTTTTTCCACTAGTCGATGATGCAAACAGACCACCCCAGGGAGGTTTCCTTTGTATACCAATGGAAAATGAAATTATTAATACAGCTGAGTGCCTCTCTTTGAGTAGGATATTTTTTCATGTCAAAGTGAAATTTTAAGTGAAATTGGGAACTCATATGGTTCCACTCGACTATTTTCATCTTGAATTCCTCCTAGATATACCAGCGTCTAGTGGTCATGTCCATCGTGTGGAAAAACCGATGTACCCATTGGACTCGAGGGATATTTTTATAGTTCCAACATCATTCAAAAAAATAAATATGTTCTTGAGGATCCTTAATTCCCTTGTATCGGTTGGCTAGTTTGAAATCATAAATGGGTTGGAACCAAACCTTTACTAACTCAACTACCTGCAACCAACTCTGAATATTCAGGCGATGCATCTCTCACCATCTTGCAGGTGTCCATCGAACCACTACATCCATGGCCTAAATCATTTTATCTATGGGGATGGTCTTCTCCATATATATGAGGAACGCCTCCATCGATCCTGTCCCATCAAGCCATGGGGCATCGCACATCCCAAAACCCATCCAGGGCATTGATTTTGTTATGCTCACACATATGAGTATAAACCTCATATAGCTTATTATACCACCTATCCATTATCCTCACAATATATGTCAATATACTTGACACTTCTCTAGATTAAATCTCCATCAGTGGTAGGGTTGATGTAATCTTCCATGTCCCCAATGATATTATATATATATTCAATTACTGAGATTTGTGCATCCTCATCCACTAGTTGATTATACCTGTCACCTTCATATGGATCTAGTGGTGCGACCACACACAAGGTTTACATTTCAAATGAATTATTCCTCTTCTTCAAGTTCAACACCACATTATTATCAAAGGCCCAATCAATTTCAAATAATGTAGGATATAGATCAAACTCATCCATAATAGCTATGAATTCAGAGCCATCCTTTGTTTTTACTCCTTCTTGGTTCACTTCCACTTACTCCAGTCGACCTATTGAGTATATATTGTATTGATAGGACAAATAGAGCTCGATGGGAGACAAAACCAACTTTGGCTTACCCATCATCTCCCAAGATTTATTTGGAAAAATATTTACGTTGGAACCCAGATCCAACATGACTCCATCCATGTTGTAGCCACCAACTTCTATCGTCATTTTGAATTCTTGACTAGTACTATTTTTCTTGTTGAATTGACATACATCTCTCTCTGGAAGTAAAGATGATATGGTTGATTCTAATCCTTATTCCCTCGTGCAAGTATATAACATATGAGTCAACTTAATTGAAGATTTTGGATCAGTCAAAACTCATAAAAAAAAATGCAAGAAAGAATTGACCTGGTCTTCAAATTATTCCTTATGATGTAAGTCATTCAAAAATTCTACGAGCACTGTACGTTTCAATTCCTCCTGGAAATGTTCTTCATATGCATTTTTCTCAATGCGACACAACCCAGTCTATATGTGAGCTTCTTCTATTGATCATTGTTTTGCACATTGTATTTATTCATGCATCTGAGCTTCCTCCAAAGATCTTTGTCTCACACGCTGCAACTCTTCACGGGTGTGAGCTTCTTCTAGCGACCTCTACATGCCACATTTTACTTATTTTTGTATCTGAGCTTCCTCTAGTGACCTTTGTGTCTCCCTTTGTAAGTATTCTTGGATAATTTCCTCCTCAAGTGATATTTGAGTCATGCGTTGCAGCTCCTTGCACACTCTTTCTTCTTATAGTGCTCTTTGTGCATCACGTAGGAACTATTTTTTTTCTGGGAAGCATCAAACCTTAGCGGGGGATAAGTTGCCTTCCTTACTTTCCCATTTGAATTTTGAGCTAATCCTTCACCTTTCTCTAAGTATGCTCCTCTCTTTTCTCTGCCTCAAATTACTACCAGGACATCAACTTCCTCATTCGTTTTTTGATACTTTCACATATTTTCATGCACCATGTTACAATTTGTCTTCTTATCTTTCCACTTTTTCAACAATTTTGGATAGTCTTTAGTTGCATGGTTGGAACTATAGCAGTATGAAGAAAGCACATGTGGTTTGGTGCAAAACCTTGAGACATGACCAATCTCTATATAATTAAAACATGTGGAGGGTCTACCTCCCCCTCTTCCATATCCTCGAATGTGACCATGCCCCTATCCACCTCAAGGAGATCCTTCGTATCCTCCTGTTTCTGCAACAATGCACTCAACACCCTTATGCTCCTCTCGCACCTAGAATGAATCATGTGTATTATATTGCATCAACTGGATCAAGTGGCATTTATTGACATCATGCTTGACAGATTTACATAACTCATAGAATGGAGTATGGGTCATCATCTGGTACTTCTACAAATTTGGGTAGTGGTGTGGCACATGCCCCACTTTCTACATATTTCACATCATTCTATCTTCCCAGATGGAAATGGATTAGGTGTTCCTGTTTCCATATAATTTGGCAGTACATGACATTCATCTTTTCAATTCCCTCCCTAACGACATGTGGTATACCATACGTTATCGTGCACAACCTTCATATTATCCATATATTTCAATTACATATTCAAGTTGGCCAACTACAACTACACCTACGCAAAAATCATTGAGGTTTATACCCCTCCTAGAGTACCCTCTAGACACATCAAAATTTATATTGCCTTTGCCTAAGTCATCACATTCTGTTGGGTGAGAAAGACTTGGATATGGGGAAGTAACCCCTAAATAAACCATTCCCTATGCTACATGTTATGTATTTGGAACATCATCCAATACAATAAGATCTTGAACCATTGGTCATAATCCCTTACAATTTCTCCTTCCTTCTGCTTGATCTCCTTTATATTTGTGATACATTGGTATTTTGACTTAGGATTTTGGAACTCCCTAAGCATATCCTTCTTAATTTATACTAGGAATATTGTCTTTCCTACTAGCATCATAGCCTTATAGTTCATATACAACATCAAGGCTATGTCCATGAATATGGTCTCCGACTGCACGATTTTGGCTGCCTTTTTTTTTATCCTCTTCACAGGTTATATTTCTTCACGTGTACACCAATGTTTCTCTTTGTCGTCCTTACTTGTTCCATGGAACATGGGTACTATCAGGGTGTTGTTTTGATTTTACATATTCAAACTTGAGCTTGTTCATCCTCTCTAACTGCTAGAGGTTTGAATTCTCATCACCAATACTTATTGGGGTGAAGTAATATTGACTTCACTTTCTTCTTCACTCATCTCCTCTCTTCTATATTCTTATTCTCTCTCTTCTACTCTAATTTCTTCACTATCTCATGTTTTTTCTTTTGGATTAAAAG
>ML804695.1:149713-188066 GCA_009831015.1 Picea engelmannii
GGGGGAACCCCTCATATAGCAATGTAGCTGCCAATGACAAAGTTGGAACCAGGGCACGGCGTCCCGCGTTTGAGCCACCGTCGCAACTCAGGGAGCAGCTGCTCGCCAATGAACAGGGACTGCAACAAGACATGGAGACGGAAGCCGGCACTTCCAACCCCAAACCACCTCGCCGCTGGGAACCGGGAAAATGCATCCCACAAACGGAAAAAGCACCCAGCTATCACATAAGCTCTACCAGGGTAGGTGAGCATACACAGTTCATGCAAGAACACGCTCTCATCGGCAAATTTCTGGGACTCTGGCCATCCGAAAGGGATCTGCTACAATGGATAAAACATTGGTGGAACCCTAAAGGTGACTACGATGTCCAGCTTAGCTCAAAAGGGTTCTTCACCATCATACTCTACAATCTTGAGGACAAAGACCACATTTTTGAAAATGGCCCCTACTTCTTCAACTCAGCAGGGCTCTTTCTGAGGTACTGGACAGAGCGCTTTAGCCCAGACAAGGAAGACTTCACAATGGCACCAGTTTGGATCCGTCTCTACTCCCTCCCACAGGAGTTCTGGCTGGAAGAGATCTTAATGGGGATAGGCAACACCATTGGTCAATACGTGAAAGCTTCCGAAGCTACAAAGCAGTGAAAATATACCTCTTATGCTCGTATCTGCGTTTACATGAACATAACTAAAGCCATACCAGGAACAGTAATACTAGAATATCAGGACGAGGATTGGGTCCAAACCCTTGACTACGAGCACATCCCATTTAGATGCAGAAAATGCCACGAACACAACCATCTGTTTCGGGACTGCCCTTTGAACCAGCCAGTGGCCAAACCCATGCCAACTCTGCAGAAAGACGGCTACACTGTGATTCAAACTCGGAAGAGGAATCCTATCCGAAGACAGACAACTGATCCCAAACCCGCGCTCCAATCTAAGAACTCCTATGACATTTTAAGTCAGCTCCCGGACGAAGAGGAACTCCTAGACCCCCACGCTGGGAAACAGGCCAGCCAAGCCCCGAATATTAACGCCCCACCTCCAGATCCACCCAAATACGCTCACACAGAGGAGGCAGGGGAGGCAGATGGCGACATCCACATGAATCCTCAGGACCTTGCCGGCATAGATCTGGACAAACTAGAGGAAGCTCTGGATCAGAAGGATCTCCAGGGCCTCCCGGAAGAACAGTTGCGCAAGGTTCACAAGATCTTCATCGATTCAACAGCGGGCTCCACAGCACGCCTTGGCATAGCCACAGAGTCCAGCTCCAGCTCCAAAAAAACTCCAAGAGAAGGCAAAAGACGAGGCAGGAAGACAGTTCATCAGCTGATCAAAGAAGCCGGGAACCTAATGATCAACTCAGGGAAGATACAGAAGCTCTCGGACGGATACCTCCACCTCCACTCCTCCTCTTAATGATGAAGGTCATATCCTAGAACATCAGAGGGCTCAACGGAAGATCCAAACAAAGGATCCTCAGAGACTGCATCAAAGAGGAAACTCCAGATATTCTAATGTTACAGGAGACCAAATGCGTCGGCTTGGAAGCTGAGAACATTATTCAAAGAATATGGAAAAACTGCCAGTTTTTTTATACGGATTCCGTAGGAGCAGCAGGTGGCCTTGCCATCCTATGGGACCCCAACCATATTATCCTCAGTGGGCCCTTTTCCATGGCAGGCACCCTGTCACCACATTTTGCCATAATAGGCTCCAGTCAAGAGGGGACCATCACTAACGTTTATGGACCACAGGGACAACAGGAAAAGATGAAATTCTTGGAAAAAATTGTTCAAGTCAAAGCTCTGGTCAATACGCCCAACTGGATCCTAGGCGGAGACTTCAACATGATAATGACGCTGGAGGAAAAATCGGGAGGCAACAAGAGACTCGAGCAAGACAGTGGTAAGTTCAAATCCCTCCTTGAGCAGTTAAATTTAGTAGACATAGAAAACAGTAATGGAACCTTTACCTGGTCAAATCGTCAATCTGGAAGCCAACACATAGCTTGTAGATTAGACCATTTTCTTATCTCAGAGCACTTGATTGAAAGAGATCTCTGCATAGAAAGCCTGATTCTTCCCCGAACAGGCTCGGACCATTGGCCAATAGCCCTCCATATTGCCATAGAAGCAACACCTAAATTCAAACCCTTCAGATTTGAAAAATTCTAGCTAACACATCCAGACTTTCATCAACTCGCTCAACTCTGGTGGACTGAATCAGAAATAAACGAAGGCACCAAGATGTATCGGTTTCAGCAGCGCCTTAAAAATTTCAAGCAAAAACTCAAACACTGGAACAAAAGAACCTTTGGCAACATTCAACAGGCCATCAGAGACACAGAACTCCGGCTAGCCGAAATACAACAGATTTTCATTTCAGGGACTCAGACCATCGAGCTCATGCAGGAAGAAGAGCAACTACAGATGCAGCTTGAACTACGCAGGTGGCAAGAGGAAATACTCTGGAGACAGAAATCTAGAGTTCAGTGGCTCAAAGAAGGGGAAAAGAACACCAAATTCTTTCACAGAACCATGATACATCGCCGACACATAAATAGAATAACACATTTGGAGGGCAAGCAAGGCCAACTAATCAGGGACCATGAGCGCATTGAGGAAGAACTCCATGGATACAATCAAACCCTCCTCAAGGAAGGTACTGAGGACAGAGCCACAACAATCTCACGAGTCACTTGCCACATCCCCAAGCTAATCACTCCAGAGCAGAATACAACCCTCAATCGACCAATCTCCAAGGAGGAGGTGGACAAAGATGTAAAAGACATGCCCCCTGGAAAAGCCCCAGGCCCTGACGGCTTCACCACAGATTTCTTCCATCACTGCTGGGACATCATAGGCCATGACGTCTGGGAAGTAGTGGAGGAATCCAGATCGTCAAAGAAAGTACTCCAAGCCTTCAATGCCACCTTCCTTGCCCTCATACCAAAAGAGGAAAGAGTCACGAACCCCAGGCAGTTTCGACCCATTTCTCTCTGCAATGTCATCTACAATATCATCACCAAGGTTATTGCAAATCGACTCAAACTAATTCTGCCTCTCATCATCTCTAAAGAACAATCTGGTTATGTAGAAGGCAGGAAGATTATGGATAGCGTCATTCTGGAAAACGAAGTAGTCAGCTCCCTCAAAACAACAAAAACACCAGGTATGCTGATCAAACTCGATTTATCCAAGGCTTTTGACAGAGTCAACTAGCAGTACCTCCGATCCATTCTAATTTCCTTTGGCTTTGATCATGCTTGGGTCCAATGGATTTCAAACCTTACCTCCTCAGCATTCTTCTCAATTTTGATCAATGGAGTCCCCTCGCACCCCTTCGCAGCCTCCCGAGGCATCAGGCAAGGCGATCCTCTTTCACCCTTCCTTTTTGTCCTAATGGTCGAGGGCCTTGGCCGCTACATCAAATCCGCAATCCTAGAAGGCACCCTCCAGGGCCTTCCTCTACACAATCTGCAACCTGCCCCCTCACACAGCCAATTCGTTGATGATACTCTTCTAATGAACTCCCCTACTGCTCGAGAAGCCCTTAAACTCAATTCCATCCTCTTAGATTTCACGGAGGCCTCGGGCATGACTCTAAATCTTGAAAAGTCCAAGATCTTCTTTTTCAATACCCCTTTGGCAGTCCAATTGCACATTTCCAGAATCCTGGGCATTCCCAGGAGCTCCCTTCCATCCAACTACCTAGGTATCCCCCTCACTGGAGCACCCGCCAAAACCATCTCCTGGGACAGTCTTCTCATCTCCATCTCCAACAGACTTTCTAATTGGACTTTCAGACCTCTAAACCTTGCAGCCAGACTTGTCCTGCTAAAATCGGTCCTCCAAACTCTTCCCACCTACCTCTTCACGACGCTCACTGCCCCTAAACACATCATTAAAGCAATCAGAAATATCCAACGCAATTTCCTCTGGCAAGGTGTGCAAAACCAGAGGAAATGGGCCCTTGTACGCTGGGAAAAGGTATGCACACCAAAATCCAAAGGCGGGCTAGGTTTGCAAGACCTAGAAAAGCTCAATCAGATTATGGGAGCCAAGATATGGTGGAGGTGGCTGAAAACACCAGAGGCCTTATGGGCTCAAATCTGGAAACGCAAATATGCCCTCGCAATGCCAGCAGACCAGCTAATCAGACACAACATTAAAATACAGGGGTCGAACATTTGGAATACCGCTTGGCAAAACAGGGACATAATTCAGAAACATGCCTTTTGGGAAATACGTAATGGAGGAAGCACAAGGTTCTGGCAAGACTCCTGGCAACAGCTCAAACCTCTACAGGACCTGGAAGAACTTGCACCCCTCTACTTGGTGCTTAATCAGCTCCCTGTGCCTAAGGTGCGAGACTTTTGGAAACCCGTGGATGCAGAACACCCTTGGAAGCAATGGAAAACGTCCAACCAAGACCTAGACATTCCCCTAATATAAATCTAGCTACCTGGCAGCAAGAGGCTGGACGCCGCAAAATACCAAGTAGAGAAGGACACGACATGCTCAGATGGGGACACTCAGCTTCTGGCAACTTCTCGGTAAAATAGGCCTACAACATACAATGCCATCAAGACAACCAGCCCGCGGACACCATCTGGAGAAAAATCTGGCGAAAGGAATTATGGCCCAAGGTTTCTACCTTCCTCTGGCTTATCATCCACAACAGAATTTTAACATGGGATAACCTCCTGAAAAGAGGGTTCACTGGCCCTTCTATGTGCACACTCTGTCAAGCCCAAGAGGAAACCAAAGAGCACCTCTTTAACGGATGCAGCTACAACCAGACAATCTGGGACCAAGGTGCACAAATTATGCGCCGATCCAATCAAAATCGCGGCAGCATCAAAGATACCATAGAACATTGGGACTCCATCACTTACAACAATCCCATTCTGAACCAAATCTGACTCTTACTACCTGGCTTCATACTTTGGCAGATATGGAAGGATAGGAACAAACGCATCTTCCACTCCAAGCAATCCCCAGCAAAAGATATATGGCAAACAGTTGTCAAACTCATCAGAGAAACCATTCAGAGCAAGCATTGGCAACCGAGGGACCATGATTGTAGTCACAAGGAGGCACACATCTTCCAAAGATGGATGCTAAACCTCAAAGACTCGGGGATCTTTCAACCCCCCAAGGGACACTTTACCAGTCCCTCCCTCTGGTCCCCCCCTCTTGATGGATTCATCAAGATCAACTTTGATGGTGCCTCAAAAGGAAACCCTGGACCTGCTGGCTATGGAGCGGTCATCAGAAACTCCACTGGGTAAATCTTAACGCTGACTGCGGGATACCTGGGAGAAACCACCAACAATGTAGCGGAACTCACAGGCCTCTTGCAGGGCCTACAACAAGCTCTCGCCCACACTAGTCATAATATCATATTGGAAGGAGACTCTCAAATAGTTATTCAGCTCATCACAAAAATCCTGCACGGAGGACATCCACACAAAATCTCTCCCAGCTGGTGCCTAGCAGGATTGTTAGAAGACTTCCAAAGCCTACTCAGGAGGAACATCAATGTCATCCCCTCACATATTAAAAGAAAGGCAAACATAGTAGCCGATCTTCTTGCCAATGAAGGCGTCATCAGAGAGAGGGAAAACATAACCTGGAACACCAGCAGCCCTGAGCCTTCAGATCTCTACCATCGTTGCAAGCTACTGGCCAGCAAAGATCACCCTACCCCGGATGGGGTGGCACGCGTACAGGGAGGGGAAGCGAGGTGGCAAGGTGAGGTGGCGAGGGGAGGCGGGGGGCCTTTATTTACCATCCTCCACACACACTCCGCGATTCATTGTTCGCGTCAACCCCTACCATTTCCGTAGCATGGAGCTCCTCAGCACGAGCGTCATCGGTCCGATCCGCCAGAGCACTCAGCTCAGAACTTTAATGGCGTTTATTATGGTATATTGGGTCATCAACCTCCTCGCAAGCTCCATTACGTTCGACCAGAATTATGTGCAGCGGGATTTCCTGGCTCTCCTCTCTGTTCCGGCCATGCCGCGCCTAAGGGGGAAGCCACGCAGGGGAGCGGGCTGGTATGCAGCCGCCTCCCGCCGGAAAAGACACAGGGAAATTCAGAGAGCACTGTCTCTAGCCAGACGACGTCGTCGACAGGCAATTCAAACAGCGAATTCACCACCTGGCACAGTCATTGAAGAGGATCTGAGCATTCAGCTCCCACCGGACTTCTCGAACCAGATAATGGTCACCTTCCCCGACGATTGGGACCCCCTTGCCCGCGTATTCCGCTCTCGCATCACTCCTCCAGGCAGCAC
Source organism: Picea engelmannii (assembly GCA_009831015.1). Lineage (NCBI taxonomy): Eukaryota > Viridiplantae > Streptophyta > Pinopsida > Pinales > Pinaceae > Picea > Picea engelmannii. The sequence continues at coordinate 156,029 of ML804695.1, forward strand.
CTCTTCCGAACAGGCGCTGGAGGGCGACCCTGGTTCAGCACATTGCACCATTGAAGAGGAACATGAGCTGGAAGTCGAACCAGTTCAGAATGAGGAAGGTCAGGGTCCTGATGAAGCACAGCCACGGTCGACCTCGCCGCCTCCTTTTCCTCCGGAGCAATTGCACCTTATCTTTGATCTCAGAAGCCTCGTCGACGACTTAATCTTTCGTGTGGTCTGCACCAGCCAGAGATTGGATATGCTGCTTACAGCTCACTCCGGCGCCTCGCCCAAGCAAATGTGTCTTACCTGTGCTCAGCCCTACGCCATTCCAACTCGAGCTCCAGCAGCGCAAGAAGACAAAGAACGCCCCGGATAAAAGGTCACAGACTTAGCATGCTTTTCTTAAAGTTTACTGTTACATTTTCTCAGGACAGGAGTCCTCTAGCTGTCAGTCGACATAGTCTTAGATACTTCATTAGCAGACTACTGTTAGTTAAGACTATGCCCCCTGGTTTCCTACGGGCAGGGTGGCTCTATGCTTTCCATATTTTTTTGACTTGTCACAGCGATATAGCCAGGTGTCCTGGTTTCCTCTACAGGCAGGACACCTGGTTCATAACTGGCATGTATCTCTTTTTTTGGATTAAGCTCTAATAGAAAGGTCCCGCCTTTTATTTAAAAAAAAAGAAAAAGACGGTATTTGCACATGGTTTTAAAACCCATGGTGGTATTTTTCCCATGGTATGTTGAAAAGTAAATTGAAAAAAGGGAAATTAATTATTTATTTAATGAAGGTCATGTCTTTTCAAATGTACATGACTTTTCATGTACAATTAATGGTAAAGTATAAATGGGGAAGAGGATTGTGAGATATTATGTGTTGATGAAGAGCATAAATGTAACATTTGCATAAGAGAATATAATATGAGAAAATATTGAATATTATTTAAAAAGGAGAGAGTGACGAAGTATGTGACTATTCATCTAAGAGTTCTTGTAAAAGCAGGAGCGAACACCGAGCATATATGATGAAAGTAGGAGGAGTGAGTTTCGAGGTGATCCGATGAAAGAAGAAGTAGTGGGAGAAAATTATATATGGAGAAAGAAAAAGTAACAACTTCAGAGTAGATTTCATGAATATAGAATCAACAAGAAGACAAGTGAAGGAAATGCATATGAAGAACTTGTAAACTTGTAAGTAGGTTGGTGCCTACAAATTTATAAAAAAAAAAAATTGTTGTTTTCTCCCAAAAGGGTTTCCATGTAAAATATTTTTTCTTCTAGTTGTTAYATTTATGTTATTGCTTCATTATGGTTTATAAATATTATATATACAAATTCACCCCCCCCCCCTGCCCCKCTCAGTATAAGTGTGTRATCATCACATAGGAAGTATATGGGTTTATTAATTTGTGTAACGTACTTAGAACAACAAACCCAAAATTATTTTCTCGCAACTCTAATCTGAAACATACCCACTACCCAAGTACTTCTAAATTTCCCCCCTTGGGGTGATTTTSAAATTATAATACCAATTAATTAATAATGAAGCATTAAATAAATACAATAACAACACAAGMATTAATCATGATTCATGTTACACTATAACATAAATGAACAATGTGTCATGCACCATAATAACTCGCAAGTAGGAACATTATCAAAACATATTTCAGATTTAATAATTAATCCACGGTGTAAATAAATATACAAGAAGAGAAAAATATGAATGAGAGAACTTATCTTTAATAAACCAATCACCAAGTGGATGTAGACCAAGGATGTTCCACACAACCTTAGACAATATTGTTCAAACTAACACTCAACTTCCCAAACCAGTCAACAATCAAGCTCTAACAGGTTTCTCAACACACACCAAATCTATTTTACCATATCTATTTCCCTTTGGCTTACATGACCCAAAGAAAATGAACCCCTTTCACTGGCACCCAGTTCCTTAAGATGTCCACCCCTTTAGGGGGCTCCAATGATTCTGATAAGGAAATATTAATGATGAAAACTCTTAGGATTCTCAGTTGTGGATAGTTCTATATCAATTGTCATTATTCTCATTCCCACGGGCAACCCTCCCTTTCTGTAATCATCAGTAATTGATTGCATCCATCCAACCATGGTTTCTTTCCTTTAACAATTCATTTACCCTTCCCTGTTCATAACCAATAATGAGCAGAAGAGTCAATTAGAGGGGAACAAATCCATAAATGAATTTCAACAAAGAATGAATGTCCAACCCCCAATAAAATAAAGAAAATCATTTAAATATCAAAAGAATAAAGTGTCCTTCCCCCAAGAAGCTCACGTAACCCTCTCTTTCTCTCCAATATTCCAAGGTGGGTAAAATAAAAATAATTTTAAAATGTAATGTCTTAGCCCCTCAATTTTGCCCCTCTATCGTTAAATCATATCCCCCTGTAACTCTTTTCCTTGTCCTTCTCGCAGCCAACACTGTATTTTATTATTAATAATGATCAATGTATTACATTTCCTATGCACTCCAACCTCTTTTAATTGTTTAGGCACTTCCTCCATTTATCAAATAAAAAAAATACATCATTAATATTGGGACTCAAAACAAGGGTATTACATTCCCCTCCCCCTTATTTTGGAACCGTCCTTAGTGCTTATACAAAACAAAAATGAAAATTTCAAAAAATTTCAAAAAATCGTGGGTACTCTACCTACAAGTCATATTCATGCTCCCAAGTAGCATATTTAGGACCATAGTCAGTCCACTGAACTTTTACCATCTCTATGACTTGATTCTAGTGCACTTTGAATTTTATATCTAATATGCGCACTAGATGGAACTGAAAGTCTCCTTCTAGGTCCACCTGAAGAAAATTCCAATAAATAACATGGTTAGGATCATGCACATATTTTTTCAATGAAGAGACATAATATACATTATGCACATTCATGGAAGAAGGAAATGCAATCATGTATGAAACTGGCCCTATTTTGTCCAATAGCTCAAATGGACCATGGAATATGGTTGTTGTCTTTGTAGAACTACCCAACTTCAATGAGATCTTCTTGGGATTCACTTTTAAAAGTACATGTGATCCCACTTTAAATTCTCTAGTTATCTTATTCTTATCTACATAAATCTTCTATCTATCATGTGCAGCTTTCAAACTCTTCTTTATTTCAACCACTTGGTCTTCCATATCCTTGAGTATTTCTGGCCCAAGTACTACTTTGTCTATTGGGTTGTCCAACTCATTGGAGTATTGCATTGTCTACCATACAAAGCTTAAAATGGGATAATCTTCAATAAATATTGATACCCATTATTATAGGTAAACTCAACCAAATTTAATTAATATTTCCACTTAAATGGCTTATCCATCACATACATTCTTAACTTGTCTTCAGTTACTTGGTTGAATCCCTCTGTATTTCCATATGACTAGGGATGGTATGTTGTGCTAAAGTTAAGATTTGTACCAAATCCTTTAAATAATCCCTTCCATATATTTAAATTAAACTCAGTATCTATATCAGAGACAACTTCCTTTGGCATTCCATGAAACCTAGCAATCTCCCTCATATAAATTTCGGCAATATTAGTTGTTGTATGAGTCATTTTTATAGGTAAAAAATGAGCAACCTTTATTAATTTATCCACAATTACCATTATCGAATCATGTTTCCTTGTTGTATTGGGAAACTTAGATATAAAATCAATGGTTACCACTTCCCATTTCTTCTTTGGATTTGGAAATGACTGTAGCAAACTTGTTGGGTGTCTATGCTCAGCCTTCACTCTCTGACATTCCATACATCTAGAAGTGTAATCAATAACATCCTTATTCATCCCAGGACAAAAGAATTGGTAACTGGGATGTACGACATATGGAACATTATGCCTTTATTTTAATACCAAATTCCTAATTTCTCCAAACTAGGAACATAAATTTTATTTTTATGCATAAGGATTCCATACTATTTTATCTCATACCCTTTGAATTCTTGTTGTACATTTTATTGATGTAAGATTTCTTTTACATGTAGGTAATGCTGGTATGCAAAAACAACATTTAAAATTCTACTCTTTAAATATGAACTATGCATACTAATGGTTGTAGAATGCATGAGGTGTACTCTTATGTTGAGTGCATTGGAAAATTTATTTTATTTTCCTTTAATATTCTTGATGTCAAAATGGTAATCACCTAAAAATTCCATCCATATTTTTTTCCTAGCATTCAAAGTTGGTTGTTCGAAAATATATTTGAGAAAACTATGTTTAATCATTAATTCAAATTTCTTCCCCACTAAATAATGTCTCCACATCTTTAAAGCATGAACTATGACAATAAGCTCCAAATCATGTGTGGCGTAGTTCCTCTCATGTTCTTTAATATTTCTGGAATCATAGCTAATGACATGTCCATTTTGAGTGAGGAATCCACCTAGTCCTTCTTTGCATGCATTTGTACATACCACAAAACATTCATTTTGGCCAGTAATATTTAAAATAGGTGCACTAGTAAGTAATTCCTTCACACTTTGCATTCCATACAAATTTAATTCGATTCTTTTGTAAAGAAGTTATGGGATGAGAAATATTAGAGAAACCTTCTATAAATATTTTGCAGTATCCGACTAATCCCATAAAATATATGACTTCTCAAACATTTATGGGTGCTAGCCATCCTCTAATGGCTTCAACATTCTTTGGATACACTGATATGCCTTGTTTTGAAATAATGTACCCCAAATAATGGAATTGTTCTTGGTAAAAATAACACTTTCTTATATCAGAATAAAGTTGATGTTTCCTTATTACTTGAAGTACCAACCTGAAGTGATGTTCATCTTCTTCCTCAAAATTATAATAGATAAGTATCTCATCCAAGAACACAATGAAAAACTTATCTAGATAATTTATGTGTATGTCATTCATTAATCACATAAATACAATTGGTTCATTCCTCAATCCAAATGGCACCACTCTAAATTTATAATGTCTATACCTAGTTCTAAAGGTTGTATTACTAAAGTCTTCTTCCTTGATTCTTACCTGATGGTATCATGATCTCAAGTATATATTTTAAAATATATTTTGTCCTCTTAGCTGATAAAATACGTCATTGATTTTGGGTAGAGGGTATTTTTTCTCCGCAATTACTTTATTCATCTAAATAAAGTCAATACACTTCCTCAAGTTTCCATCCTTATTTTTAACAAAGAGTATTGGTGCTCCCTAAGGTGAAGGAATTGGGTGTATGTACCATTTCGTAAACAATTTTGATAGTTTCATTTGTAATTCTTTAAATTCTAATGTACTCATTTTGTAAGGTGTCCTTAATACTGAGGCAGATCTTGGTACTAAATCAATAGATAAATATATCTTCCTCTTTGGTAGTAATTCTGTTATTTCTTGGAATACATCTTCAAACCCTTGCCATATTGAAAAGTCTTTGAGGATTTTCCATTTGGTATTTTCTAACTCCTCCACATAGTTGCATACAATTGAAAAACCTTCCTAAAACATCTCTTTAGTTATAAGGATGAAATTTCCCTGATATAAATGGATATTGGAATTCCTTTCATAGTGCATTTTTTCCCTTCTTCATCAAGAGATGTAAATGTTTTGTTATGGAAGTCTAGTACAACATTATGCTTTTCCATCCAATACTTTCCAATTATTATATCATAATATCCTAATGGAATGATATTAATATCAACATTAGTGTTCACTCCATTCAAATTTATTAAACAACCTCTAACAGTCTCATTGATCCTTCTTTCGGTTCCAGTGGCTAGCTGAACCAAACTTGATTTTTCAAGCTTACTTTTCTCCAGATATAATTTTTCCATTGCTTTAGGATCAATGCAAAAATGATTTTATCATGATTAAACCAAAATATAAATAGTATTATTAATGATATTACCTTCCATTTTGATGATAGTTTATTGGTATTATGCTTGTCAATCTTCTAAGGTTGCGTATATTCTTGGAATATTTATTCCCATGTCTTCTACTATAGTGGCCTCTTGGATGTTGTGCACGGTATTCATTTTGTACTCTCTATGAGGGAAATTTTTGTACATGTGATATTACTTGCATCCCCAAAATTTACTTTGTGGTATTCTTCTTTTTCCCAAGGAGTCTTCCCTCTTCGATTCATCCTTAGTAGTCTAGCATTGTTGATTTTTATTAGGGTTTTTTCTGTTGAAAGGAAGTTTGAATCCCTTTCTTCTCTGATTCGATTTCTCCTTCCTCTTATCCTTCTAAGACTTATGTAAATAATATGTTCTCTTTCCTTTCTCATACATGTACTTAGCCTTTCTAATGGTTTCTATCAAATTTCTAGGCTCATCATATTGAATATTCTCTTTATAAAATGATGGAAATCCACTCAAGAACCTCTGTATTTTCACCTTTTCAGCCTTGATAAATCCCACGTACTTCAACAATCCCAATAACTTATTTTCATATTCTCCCATGTTAATGCTCCCTGACTTAAGTTCAAAGAAATCTTGCATCTTCTTATCATAGTAGTTCTCTGAAAGATATTCCTTCTGAAAATATCTCTTGAATTGGTTCCAAGTGATCCTACTCTCATTATTGTGCTCCACTTTCTTAAATTGATCCCACCACATAACATATTTTACATGCAAATGGTAGGTGGAAACCATGGCTTATAGATTAGAGGAGTAGTTGTGCAACTGAAAAATACTTCATAATTCCAAGCAACCACGATTTAACATAATCTTCCCTTTCTCTTTCACCACCAAAGGATGGTGGATTAATCTTCATCATCTCTCCTTGAATACTATCCAATTCACATGTTCTTCTTTGGTGCCTAACATGAGACACTTATGATATGCTTATGGAGTCTTTGGACACATAAAATTTCCTTGGAGTAAGGAGGTGAGTGATGTCTATGATTTCTACTAGAACTTATTGAATGACCATATCTTTTGTAGTTATTTGTTTTTTCATGATTCCTTCCTTCTTCATTTTGTCTTGAGTCTGATCCATTATTTGCTTGCCTCTACAACTGATTTAGGCTTTGCATCATTTAAGAATTTATTTTATTTTTTTGTCTCATCATATTCTCATTGCTTTATTTATAAATTTGCACTTTTATTTTAAGGCTTCTCACAATATCTATTAATTTTTTTGGCTCTACTCTGCTCCTATGTCCATTAAACCTCGTCTCTACATTACCAACATTGATGTTTTGACCTTTGGATTCTCTCTCATGACTGAAGGCTTCCTCTCCTTGCTCCATGTTTCAAATATGAATTATTGTATTAAACTAATATTTTTATATCCCCTAATTTTGCAAAATGTGCAAGAAACCATTTTGTTAGAATTATGCATATTATATCAATTTTGTCAATTAATGTTATAGGTCTTTTTTCTTCTTAATTCATGAAGAATTATATCATAGTTCTCCAAATTATAATGATTCCAAGTCATTATCCTATAAATAATATTTATAATGACTATTCTTGTGCCTCAATCCAATATCTGAGATGAAATATATGGCTTCTCGAAAAAATAACTTTCACCCCATTTCTCCATTTTCTCCACTGGTGCAATTTTTATTGAAAGGCCAAATTATATCAACTGTAGAAGAAAATATGTTAGGAACTAGAGGAAATTTTTTATGTGACATAGATAATAATAATTACAAGTAATTAATAACAACTCTCATTTTTTCAATCTGATTCTCCAATAAAAATTACAACAATCTGGAATCTGCAACTTTGTCCTTTTTGCAATTTTTTTCGGACATAATTTCAGTAAAACTGGCTATCTCTCAATCTGGGAACTAATGGAAAAAATCCACTGAACTAAATTTTTCTAAATTATGATTATATAAAATGACGAGTAAACAATTTTCTTCAATTTTGTGATCTATGGTCACTTTTCCTCCTTCGAAGATCCCAAAAATCTCCAAAAAGTGGCCCGGAATAGTGGATTTTGGCCTATTTCAGCATCCCCATTCTCATCCCCTTAGAACTTATTTAGTTATTTCCTATTTTATTTCCATGTCTTCTTTCCATATTCTCTCCAAAAATTTCATCTTAATCTTGATTTCTTCCGATGATTTAGAGCCAGATCTTTAAAAACCATTATTTTTCAATTTCTCACAAATCCAAGTAGAAATGGGCAGTGGCCCTCTCTAGCTCTTTTTAGATCTCCTCATCGCGGGAAAAACATAGAAGTTTCATTTCAATATGAATGACATGGAAATATCTTGATGTGGTTGATAACCTGGTAGTGACACGACACTCACATGGCTATGTGTTACATATTATTTTGTTGCAATTGATAATGTTCACCTGCTTTCCATCATCCAAAGATTAAAATCCATGATCATTGAAGAAGGACCCTTCCTTGAAAGAACTCATAATGTATTTAAAAAAAATATTTTGTGAAAGTTTCACATGTTGCACCACTTCAACATGTGACACTCTTAAGTGTTGCATGTTGCACCACTGCAGCATCTGACAATGTCTCATGTTGCTAGTTCATAGTGTATGACACCATTTGAAAGGGAGGAAAAAGGAAGAAATTCACGAAGTTTCTAGAGAGAAGCTTTGGATATGACGTGTCCTACGATCGGTTTGGATATCACCCGTACTCCTGATTTGGGTAGATCCTAACCTCTCATCCTAACCTCCTCTTCAATATTTAAAAGGAGACTTCTCTCATGAGAAAAGGTTAATAATTATTGGATAATAAATAGTAGTGAATAATGGTTGATAGATTTAGATTCTTATTTGTGACTATAATATTGTTCATTTTCCTTGAGAGATTCTTGTGTCAAAGTATTCAGTTGATGTGATGGAACTCATGGAAGAAATGTGGGTATTGGAGCAATGAACCGTTGAAAAGAACCTCACAACACCAAGGCACTGGTTGTAACTCTTCCATTATTATTAATGCAATAGCATGTTTTCTTTCCTATAAGGATTGTTCATTGTAAATTGTATTTAGTACATTTCTCCTTGTTCATTTGTATATATTTGTCGAATTATTATTGCTTCTTTCACTCGCTATCTTGTTTTATTATGTATGTTTCTATTCAAAATCCTGTAAATCAAGCTAGGAGATATGTTTAGTGAAGACATCATCGGTAAAGAGGTATGAGTCCTTACATATCAGTATTTCGATTGTATGAATATAAAGAAAGTAATTTGTTATGTGTTTTTTTTTTCTAGCTTTGGGTTCCCAAGCTAGGGAGATTGGTCTGTGTCTGGATTGGTTAATTTGTCCATAAATAAAATTGGTGACTCCACTAGGGAGAGATCCTTTGGATTTTTTTCCCTTGGTCTTGCTTCCTTGCCTTGTTTTAGCTCTCTAATCCATTGCCTAATACTGTTTGAGCATTAGATCTTGAAATTCACTGGAAAATTTCCACTTTTTTTTGTTTTTTCAAGTTTTAAATGACTCTCGCACCCTCCATTTGAGACACAAAGAGACATTGTCGCACTATACTAGCCTATAGCTTGTGACACTCTTAGTTGTTGCATTGTGTTTCAAAGTAGCCTGCAACACTACTTCAAAGAACACATTTTTCTTTACTTTCCTTCCCAAATTTAAAATATGGTTCTTGTTGTGAATTTTTTGTTTTCTTAATAGTATTCTTGATAGTTTTAAAGTTTGATTTTGACCATTTGTTTCATTATTGAAATTTTCCATTATTAGCTTTGTTTTGCCAGTTTTTTATTACTTCTGAAAGGGGTATAATCTCTTATCTTTGTATTCAAGTGTCTTTTAGTCTGGATTTTAATTGTTATTACCTAATTGTTTTTCTGGATTATTTGGTGAGAAGAGTGTTTTTCGTTTTCTTGAATACATTATTTTCCAAAACAAAAACAAACAAAAAATTCACACATTTGTAACATCCAGTTCTACTAAGAACATTTTATACTGACTTATTCTTTGAGGACACTTGCGAGCAAGTGATTTGGTTATGATACATTATGATTATGCTTTTCTTATGAGTTATGTTATTATTTGATTGTGATTATATGTTAATTTCTAGATGTATATATGTATCGATAGGTATTACTGATGAGTTTCCCTGAGTGTGTAGGATACATGACAGGATGATGATGATGATGATGGCATCAACAAACTTCCTTGGACTATGGATTGAGTCAAGGAGTGGACTTGTATTTGGTTGAGTTTTGAGTATTTATTTACATGTATATATGATGATGATTTTAGTATAGATGTTATGTACATGGATTATTGACAATATTTTTGTTAGTGGATGTAGGTGTGGAGACACTTGCTAATCAGACTCACATAAGGAGTAAAGGGGTCATGCATAGGAACCATACATTTGAGGGAGAGGTGTGGAAACATCATTGTCACAGTCTAATAGCACTCCCATCATGACCTAAAATGTAGGATAACAATTACCTAGTTTGATAGGTCCATGATGTCGTGAGGGAAGACTTAGACAGTTTCTCATGAGAAAATATAAGGGGCGCACAATAAGAAGGAATCCTTATTCCTTACTATTACTTAGTCTATCAAAAGGTCGACCAACTAGGTTGTTGACTCTAAGGTCGTAAAAACTTCATAAACTAGTCAAAGGAAAGTGGCACCCTTGGAGCAGAAAGGTGTGTCTTGAAGGGCACATCGTGTAATTAAATTGTGAGTAAATAAAATAAAAAAAACTAGAAGGTATAGAAAAAAAATAAAATACATAGACTTTTTAGAAAAGAGTATGTAAATTATTTTTAATTTGTAACACCCCCAAGACCGAGCCCCAGTTGTAAATGTGAATATATTTTATAGGCTGGTGAGCCGGGTTATTATAGGCTAGAAGGATTATGTGATTATTAGGCTGGAGAGCCTAGATGCTAAAGGCTAGTATCCAAATTTTGTATATGTAAAAACTCATATCATTAATAAAATACATCATTGTGTGTACTTAACAAACTGAGATAAAAGAGTATGGGCGACTAAACTCCACTAGGAAGGGAAAGGGGGGGCTAAGAGCCTAGGAAAAGGGCTAAGCTAGAGGGATTTTCTCCAAGGGAATATTACAATATTATTCCTAAAAGACTCAGCTATGGATTTAAATTATTATATCCTAAGATATTATGGGAAAGAGAAATGAAATACAAGTGGCGAGAAATGAGCTTCTAGAGGGCCATGTGTCATCAAGGGTGCATGAAAATAAATGAGGGGAAATTATTCCATTTCGGACACACTCAACCATTCGTTGTAGGCTCTCTCCATCAATATTACCTCTTGAGCCTACATGCACTTCTTCATCCATATCCCCATACTTTTCCTATTATCAATAGTGATCTATACCCCTCTTGTTATGAGAAGTGCACAAAAACCTTCCTACCACTAGAAGCTTATATTTATCTTACTTGTAGGATGTTGATGTGTTTACCTAGACCTTGCTTGAACATGGTTTCTTCCATCACTTATTCCATACCCTAAATTTGTTGCTTCCATCACATGTTCCTAGTTGACTTAAGCATTGAACTGAAGAAGTGGGTTATCAAGTCTATGGGATTGAAGAGGCGGGTTGTCAAACCTGTGGATTGAAAAGGGGGGTTTTCAGGCCCGTGAAAAACTCTCTGCAGGTGAGAGAATTGTTGGGAATTGATTTCCTAATGGAGCCCAACTAAAAATACAATGCTCTGAGACTTCATGTCTGACCTATTGTTGAATCCATGGAAGGGAAGTGGGGCAGCCGAAGGACTATTGAGCAGAGAAGGGGCACACTTCCTGGGATGGGATAGGCATGTGGGGAATGAGAGACTATGAGATATTAGTTTGAGTAGGAACCTAAGGGAGTTTTTCCTGCTGTCTGAGATACATCAGCCTAGCTAGGAATCCCTTTACCTAGGTGGTGTTTAGTCCCATCTTAGGGATGACCCACTGCTGAGAGTTATGAGCAGTGTGGTCTAAGGTTGGGAGGATCGTGGAAGGTCTGCATGTAGTTGGTGGTGTTCTATAAAACATAAATATCAATTGTGGGTTAATTTATATGTTGTGTATTTATACATGTGTTTATGTTTATGGGTTTTTCCTATGTATGTTGCATGTGTATTTTTACTCTTATTTTCGCATGATTTTGTGTATTTGCACAATATATTTGTCTACTTAAAGTTTTATATATATATATATATATATATATATATATATATATATATATATATATATATATATATATATATGAAATTAGTATTTCCATGTGGCATAGCCCATCATTCTAAGGTTGGATATGTTACAATATGGTATCAGATATCTAGTTTCTAACACTAAGCCTAGATGGGCTGAGCAAGTTGAATTGATTCAATTGCATGAAGTTGGGAAAAAGTCCCAATTTGTGTTGTTAAATTCTTGGAAGTTTGAGGAAATTGGACAAGTGGTGAGATATTCATAATTAATATCTGATTCAAACAAATTCTAACCTGGAATTATTTGAATTTGAACCGCGAGGAGTGAGCAGGCGACTTCTTTAAGTCCCTAAAAGAAGACAAATCCACTTATGAGAAGGAGAATGAGCGAGATATATTTGGGAGGGGACTGAATCCTTCATAGCCGTCGGATCTGGAGAAGGAGAATCACAGTTAAAAGATCAAGTCCTTTGGACTTCGCTCCTTCGATAGTTTTTAAGTCCTCGTTGAAAATGAGGCAAAAAACATGAATCTCTGAAGTCCCAGAGTGAATTTGCACCGTACATCATTGGGAGAAAATGGGTCATTGGATCCCCGAGTGGTTCAACAATTTGGCACTACAAAAGAATTTGGTTGTGGTTGCATGGAGTGGATATTTCCATGAAGTCCCAAAGTCTAGAGCCAACCCATACTGTTCATGTTTGGGGACTTGTTCTCACATATTAGCGAGTATTCGGAAGTTCGACGTTTGGGATTTTTATAGTGTTATGTTTGGAATTTCTCCGAAGCCCGAAGTTCTAAAGTCTCAAAGCGTCTGACTCCAGAAGCTCTGGGGAGCACTTGTTTGGTAGATCATAAACTCAACTTTCAAGAGTTTTTAAGTGTGATGTAGAAGAAACCTATGAAGGCCAAAGTTCCGAAGCTTCAGAGCCCCGAAGCTCCAGATAGATTATGTTCATAAATTTGGCATTCGAGAGTATTAAAGTGTGTTGGTGTGGAATCTTCCGAATCATCGGAGGAACAGAGTCCAAAAGATCTGGCGTGCACCTGTTCAGGAGTTTGGAAGCTCGGTGTTCGAGAGATTTTTTGTTTTATGCTGAGAAGTTCTCTGAAGCTGAAATCTCTGGAGCACCGAAGTAGTAAACCTTCAGAGAGCAATGATTCAGGAGTTTTTCAGTTCATTGTTTAGGAGTTTTGAAGTGTTCCGGTGTGAGATCCTCCAAATTCCGGAGTCTCAAAGTTCCGGACCGTTTAAGTGTCGTGGCATGATGACGTCACCTAGGGTGACGTGGACCCATATTATGCGAGCCAAGGGCCATCCTGATTAAATCGTTTCATAGATATTTTGTTCCATTTGGAACTTAACACGTGTCACCTGTCAATTGGGCCATGTGTCATCTCCATATTTTGTCCACGTACCACCCCCTGGTGCGTAGATGCTAATGAGACCCCAGAAGTTCAGAAATTTGACGTTTGGAGGAAATGTTGGTTTGTGTTGAAAAATCCTTCGAAGCCCGAATCTCCGAAGCATCGTAGTCGTGAAAGTATGGAGAAGAATAGTTCAGGGAGTTAGCCACTTCAACTTTAAGAGGAAATGTTGTATGGTGTAGGAAGAACCTTGAAATCCTAAAGTTCTAAAGCACCGGAGCCCCAAAGATATGAATAAGTATTGTTCAAGAGTTATCCAATTCCTAATTTGGGGGAATTGGGACATGTTGAAGAAGAAACCTCTAAAGCGCAAAGTTCCAGAGCCCTAAGTCACGAAGCTCTGGATAAGCACCTTTCAGCTAAGCGTTGGGTCATAGCCTATGGTGATATGAGACTTTGGCCGATTTTTTTTTATTTTAAAGAAAAAAGGGGCTAAAATGATGCAGGAGCATCACTTCACATCAACAACGTGCTAGCTAGACAACACATTCAACACGCATTCAATGGAGGAGAGAGGCTCCTAACCTCTCAATTTCAAATTTGAAAATGTAATAACTGTTGTAAGGCTGAAGAGCCACACAAATGCCTTTGTGCATGTAGTAGATAGGTTCTCCTTTAATGTTTGAAAGGATGAAATCTATATCCGATCCGGACTAAACAACCATTGAATGTAACTCATTGTAATTACTAAGAGTAGGTGAGATGGAGGGAAGAGCTCGAGGAGCCCCCTTTTGTAAAAAGATCTTTTGTATATAGATAGATGAGTTCCAAGAAAGTCAAAAGCAAGATTGGATAGATAGGAGAGAGATCTGAGACTTTGTTTCGGTCCAAGCTTTGTACACACTGTAATCAGACATTTATGTTAATGAGAAAAGAGTAGTTTTTCTTGCATATGATTATGTGTGTTTATGTATCTTTCATGAATTCTATGTGTGTGTTCATTTGTATGTTGTAGATGTATGTTATATGCCAACTATAGGGATAGATATGTTTTTCTATATAGGACTTTGTTGATTTCAGTATGGATTCTTTGTGGTTTCGTGCAAGGGGTTGCATGAGAGAGTACTAAGGACTCTATAAGCCAGTGCAAAGAGTGCACATCTGAGTTCTATGGAATTTAGGCAAAGACGTGCTAGGAGGGCACACCAGAGGTATTATAAACTCAAGGGGAGAATCCTCAAGGTTACTGAACACCTTGTAGGTGAAGACTGTGCAGAGGAGGGCATAAAGAGAAGACAAAATCACTGAAGGTTATGTAAATCTCTACCAGGTGGGCATCGAGTGAGTGAAAAGAGTGCACGAGAAGAACTCTGTTTCGAGTTCAGGGAAAGAAGAGAAGTGTCAGAGGAGGAAGACACTTGCAGAGTTGCTGAACACTCTGTTGGATCAACAAGGTGTGCTTGAGTAGGAGGTTTCCAAGAGGGCACCAAATTCCCCTTTGAAGGGAAAGAGAATGGTTGAGCCCTTAGATATTTGAGAAAGCAAAGCTCTGGAGGAAGAGTGCCTTTTGTGCACAGAGTTCCAGCAGAAGGGAGCAGTAGGCCAAGACACTTCGAGGTCCAAGCCACAGACAAGCTCAGGAGGAGTAGTGTGAAGCCTCATGCAGAGCACAAGTACACGTAGAGTCGAGGTCAACTTCCATTTCCAAATCTCAGGAGGGATAGCATTTTCAGAACGCAAGAAAGACCCAAAGTTTACAGGGCTTGCAGGAGAAAAATCGAAGGCCGAGGCCTTCAGAACAATTAGAAAATATTCTAAGTCTAGGGAGAAACATAAATCTCATGAGGAGGAGCACCACCACCGTTGGATCATACAGGGGAGAATATATGGACCATTGAATCTACATCCAAACAATAGAAGGTGAGTGCACAAGAGGGTAGATCAGATCTGGGTCGTCAAATCTGGCGCAAGGGCCAACATCCGTTGGATCCGGAGGAAGGTGCATGAGAGAAGTTATGAAATGATCAGAACTGTCCATCATCAAAGAGGACAGGTGGCAACAGATCTGGGGTGTTCATGGAACCAGACGCCGAAGTATTTGCAAGGAGCAGAGGAGTAAACTTGCGAAAGGCAAGTTCATGAAATCATCCAGACCGTCCATTGGAAAGGACACATGGCGAGAAGAAAACATTTTTTTGACTCGTTGTGGAAGGAAGTCAAAAGGTAGATTTTGAGAAACTCACGAAACACGAATTCATGAAGAGACTCTAAGTCATTGGATCGAGTTAGGCTGTGGGTCATCGATCCGAAGCATCGGCATTTTGGCATTTTGGGTACCGGGAGTTCAAAGGAGAGAACCATCCCAAAATCTTGAGTCATGAAGTTCTGACTTCCCAAAGGAGGAACGTGGACCGTTGGATCACGGAACAGTGATGATCGTTGATTTGACGAGGGAGGATTTTGAAATTTCGGGGATTGGAAGATCTGAGGTGAGAAGTATTTCAACTTTGCAAGTCACGAAGTCCTGAAACGCTTTGAGGTTTGGCCCTAGGTCATAGTAGGGGTCATATGGGCAGAGGCTAAGGTAGGAGCTACGAAGCGCTAGGCTATTATTTCAGATTTTGAGGTTTGGAGGAGTTGGAAAAAATTGAATTGAAAGTCCTGAAATAGTGAAATCACGATACGATCACAGTCGTCGATTGAGAAGAGCGAAGGACCATAGATTGGTTAATCAACTATTTAGGAAATAGGATTTAGGGGTGGCTCGCATGTAGAAGTCCCAAAGTCCTGAAATGTGAAGCGCCTTGTGCTTGTTTGCGCATGGTGGGGTTTCAACAGAAGGACCTATGGATTTGTTGAAGGTTATAGCAGGGAACTAAAGAGACATTTTGGCTCATCAAGAGTTGAAGAACGATCCTTAGACCGGGTTGTCAGAGGACCCTGTCAAGGAAGAGGTAGGGGGTATACATCATAAAAGAAGGAGATTGTGGGGTTCTTATTTGTAAATACCTACACCTAAGGAATTAAATAAGACCTGTTTAATTTATGAGAGGATCTAGAGTAGGTCCAAGAACTAATATGGCTCTGAAGATGAAGAAAAATTGTACAGGGATTACCTCCCAGGAAGAACAATTTTCCAATATCCATACCTTTCTGCTCAAAACTCTGAATTGAGTGTGGGAGTAGGCATTGGAAAGGTATTGAACAATAGAATATAACTACTCACTCAAAAAATTGATCTGGGTAGGAAAATTTTAGGAAAATTAGAAGAAATAATTTTTATGTATTATGGAACTTGTTGGGCCCTTCATTTTGATTAATAGAATTTGCACAATTTGTTTCGGAGATAGAAAACCGACCAAAGGAAGGAACAAAAATTGGAGAAAAGGGAATGTGAAACATGAAACAGTTAGAACAAAAAATAGTTGGAAGGACATCACAACACCAGTTTTGAAGAAAGAGGTTGCAACCTAAAAAAGAAGAAGAGAAAACTCTCTGGTTCTCAACCAACAAGCCTAGATCAGGTTATATATATGGGATCAATATGATTGTAACGAGAGGGCCATGTTTAAGTTTAGGCATATTGGGAAAGGTTGAGTCAGAGTCTGAGTCTAGTTCTACTTACTGTTGTTAGCTAAGTTGAATCCTGAGATTTGGGTTGGGAACCAGACTGATAATGTAATAGAGTCATGTATTATTGTAGGGTTGGAAAGAGAAAGGGGTTGAAATAAACTTGTCTCGCACTTTTGGAGAAGGACTTACTGATTATATTTGGCATGACCATTTGTATATGTGACTCAATATGATCATCTGTTTGGACAAGAGACCTGATATATGATAATGCAGTTGGAAACCCAATTAAAAGAAAATAGCTTATGTACTTAGCCTTTTGGTTCTATTGAATGATATGTTATGTTATGTTTTATTTTTGGTATTCTTAAATGATTATAACTTCCATATGAATGTCTATGCAACTCTGTTTCTCCATTCTCAGTTAGGAAATGTTCAGGACTGCAACATGTTTAAACTATCTTGCACAAGAATAATATGAATTTTGATACTTCAGGGATCTATCTGAGTGTTTTCCTTACCCTTCCCTCTCATACTCATCTTAGATGCACTTCAGGTGAGACTTATTCCCTCTTGGGAAGAGGAAAATGCTAGGGCACTAGACTACATCAGTACCTTTTGTTGGTAACTTGAAGAGGACCCTCGTCTGATCACTTTATGCCAAAAAAATTATTATGTTGTCGGGACTTATGCTTTAAAAGGGAACCTGTAAGGATAATTCTTCTGCATATCTATATATTTGATGTTCAACAATGGTGGGAATGAAACTGTGATTCCTTTATATGAAAGGATGCAGAGTTGTGAGGTAAAAGCGTGAGCACTATAAGAGATTTTGTCTTTTATTCAAAAATATCGAATGACCAGTATGAGATTTTCCGGGTAAAATTCTCGGAAGATTTTTTCCATTGGGTAGATTGGCTACAAGAAGCTCCAGAATTCAAAGAACATGTCAAGAATACCTATACTTGGGAAACATAGAATATCACAACACTTCATCGGTTGGATCACCAGATTATGCGAGTAGTTGATTTCTGGGTTAACACGACTCTAGAAGGGTATATCATTGAATTCACAGCTGAGAATCACCAATATTTTTCACAAGATGAAGTGATTTTCAAGAAAGGTGCATGTGGGAGACTGCTGAGGGAAATTCCCCTGTGGATCAAGGCATTCTTGATGGAGGAGGGGAGGTTAACTATTCCCTTGACTGAGATGGCATCCTAAACACCTACACTTGGGGTAGGGTGACTTTGGGGTAGGATCATGACCTTAGAAGGCGGAAGGATTCTTTGATAGATGGGGGATTGACAAGAAAAGAAAAAAAGAAATATGAGAGCCTTGAGGAGAACCTCCATAGTTGAGAAGTGGTTGCATGGAAAGGTAAATAAAGAAGCAAAGAAATATGAGGTGTTGTAGAAATAAATTGAATCAGGAGGAACATATGAAAGAAAGAAGGAATAGTTGAGGGATGTAAGAAGACAAGAAAGACTAGTCAGTCTAAGATTACATCAGAGAGAAGCGCAGAGAGAAAGGAATCCCCATGATCCGAAAATGATCTTTTAAATACTTTGGTTAAGTTTATGCATGCGTTTATTTACTATTTAGGAATTAAGAGAAGAAGCTTAATGAAATAATGTTGCACCCATATAAGAAGTATAAAAAACAAACCATAACACCAAGATTCTTAATGGAGTTCAGCACACATTTTCCTATGTCTCTGGGCCTTTATCTCATTAGGGAAGGCTTCTTATTAATATTCAATGCTTTAAGAATACAAAATAAAGGATTACATAATAGCTCCTGAAACCACCTTTTAGATCTACAAATTCTAGATAGAAACAAACATCACCATTGTTTGGAACAAGAAATTATGAGACTTTCAAGTATAAAGTCAACTATGTTTGGATTGAAAGTTTGGGATCTGGAGGAAATTTTCTATTTGGCTACTGAAATGTAGAAAATGAATCCATATTCAGAATCCACTCAAAATTCTACAAATTTTGAGTATAAATTCGACCTGCTTCTGAATAGTCCCTAGGGACCTCCCCTTGGCACAAATCCCAATGTTGCACCCTGTCAAATCCGTACAGTCTCGATTTGCATGCCAAAAAAATAAATTTTTCTCGATTTTCGTGACCAAAAAAATTATTTTTTCTCAAGTTTTGTGCCCCAAAAAAATATTTTTCTCGATTTTCATGCCCAATTTTTTTTTTCTCAATTTCTGTGTCTAGCTAAATAAACAAGACTCTGCTAAATTTAGGGGCAGTTTCCAAACTTAGAGCCAGTTATCCAGATTTAGCGAGATTTTGCTAGATTTAAAGGATCTCTGTCAGATTTGATGGAACCGCCAGATTTGGAGGAATCCACCAGATTTGGTCGACCTTCTAGAAGGTGCCACATGTCACCTTTGTATGGTGCCATGTGTCACTTTTTTATTAGGCCAAATCACCCCTAAAAGATCCAAAAATGACAGCCATGTGTCAGCCTCTAGTGCTGCCACGTGTCATGCTGAAGTCATCATGACATTATTCTAATGTCATCATGATGTACTACTGATGTCATCATTGACTTTGACCTATTGACTTTGACTTTGACTTTGATTTTTTTTTCTATTTGACCTGATCTTCAGATCGTGATAAATTGTGCATATGGTGTCCATTTTTAGAAGAAATAATATGGCCAAAATCAACATGATGAGCTCGACACAATGGCACTAGTTTCGTTGGATTCTATGAACTTTGATTTTTAGGCCTTCCTAGATCCATTTTGGATCACCCCAAGTGGGTGGAAAGGAAGAGGAGTGTGTAGAAGAAAGGGAAGATGAAGCAAGTTTTGATCTTGCAAAGGACCAAGAATATTCAACCTCGATATCAGGAAATATCAGGAATCGAGTCAAGAAGGCTTCTCCAGAGGAAGAAAAGGAGACCCCTCAAATCAAATAAACTGACACATAAGTCAGTGGAACGAACACTGAATCAGTCATTCCCCAAGTTCCCTATATACCCATGGTAAGATCTATACTACATACTTATGTTATTTATTTTCCATCGCATTCAGTCAGTTAGTCACATTCTCTAAGTGCAAACACTGGGAGGATATTGGGATCCCCTGACATATCGTAACCAGGGTCGTTAGGTTTCATTTTAATAGGAACAATAAAACCCGTAATGGATAGAAATATGGGAGGCTCGATCACCCGATACCTAGAATTCTAGGGTAAAGTGGATGAGGATGTAGAGCAACATCGTTTCCTATGTGAAGCCATCTAGAGATCTAGAGGGACTCTTGATGCAAACAAGTTAGTACAATTTCAAACTACTTTGAGGGGTCGTGCCCTTGAGTGGTACATGAAGGCTATTGAACTAGGGGTGAAAGGACAAGATTTCACCCTTGCCCAAGTTCATCTAAAGTTCATCATCAAATTAAAACTACCTCAGTTAGAGAAACAAGTTATCTCTAAGTTGTGGGAGATTCAACAAAAGGAAGGAGAATCTGCCTAGGAGTACAATCAGAAATTTAAAGATGCTATTGGGAGGTTAGCGCATCCAATTAACGAAGATCACAAGAGGGAATCGTACATCCAAGGATTACTACCTCTAACGAGAATTCCTCTAACACAACAATGAATATCCACCTTAACAGATGCCTTGGAACAATCGATGAAGATTAAATCCATGGCAGGATATCTAGGGAGTCTGAGAGTGACCAGACCTTGAGTGGATGCAAATTTGTCACAAATCTAGGGATAAATATCGACACTAATGGAGAATATTAAGGAATTAACTATACCAAGACTAGGACGACCTCAAGTTTGGTGCAAATGATGCTACACAGAGGAGCATTTGGAAAATGAATGCCCATGCATGAGGGGAATGGGACCTCCTCAGAATTCGATGGGGCCCTCTCCAGGACCAACAGGAGGAATTGCACAAATATCTGGAACTCCACCATTCCATGCACCAGTTCTATACGATGCCTTTCTAGGCACTCAAACATCTGAGCCAACTGAATATTGTGAGATTTTTTGGACACATGATCATGCGTTGAGGTAGTGTCCTATCATTCAGAAGTATATGACTACACCCAATAAAATACATTGTGAGTTCTGCATGTCTACAACACATTATACAAATCAATGTAGAGTGTTGGACAGGCTTGCCAACATATTAGATCAGATAGAATTTAGAATAAACATAACCCCCCAAGGACCTAGAAGAGGCCGGGGAGGTGGGGGTGGAGGTGGATTCAGAGGAGGAAGAAATGGGGGAAGAGGGTCGGGTAGATGTTACAACTATGATAAACAAGGTCAATTGGCCAAAGACTTCCCTCACCCAAGACTACCATGGTGCTCTCACTGCAGAACTAACGGGCATGCAACCGAAGACTACCCAGAACTGATCGCAAAATGGGAAGATCGGGTTCGTCAACAAGGAGATAACTTCATAGGCTCAAAACTAATAAATTAAATTGAGGGAAATCTACCCAATATCAACATCATTACTTGCGGAGGAGAAAAATTTGGGGCAGATGTAGGCAGTCAGCCCAAGATTCAAAAAGCATCTCCCAAGGATGACATGTATGACCCTTTGAAACCAAAATTGTTTTTCAAAGATGAAATAGAAATATCTAAGAGTATCTATGCTCCAAAAATAGTGGATAATTCCCATAAATTCCCCTTTCAACCTAAACTTGTGAAAGCCATTACCTCACCACCTACACCTAGAAACCATGTAATTCCAAAGAGACACCCTAAGCAGTCCCAAAACATAATCAATCTTTGGTTTCAATTGTTATTTGATATCCTCAGGGATGAACAACTTACAAAGAAGTTATGCAACACCTTGTACCTAATACTAGGAAATGAGAGAACCCCAAAAGCCATCATAATGACCAACCTCCCTGAGAAGAGTACCTAGAGAATACAAAGAAGAAAGGTGCAAACAAGAAATGAATTTAGGCTAGAATCCCAACTAGATTATTTTGAAATTAAATATGCCATGCTAGATTTTGGATCCTATGTCAACATCCTACCCAAAAGACCTAGGAAGCTTTCATAAAACATCAATTAGTGTATT
Source organism: Picea engelmannii (assembly GCA_009831015.1). Classification (NCBI taxonomy): domain Eukaryota; kingdom Viridiplantae; phylum Streptophyta; class Pinopsida; order Pinales; family Pinaceae; genus Picea; species Picea engelmannii. Next base: position 178,171 of record ML804695.1, read on the forward strand.
CCCCCATCCAGTTGAGAATGGTGAACAAGTACTGCAGTTTCCTAGTAGGAAGGCTGGAAAATGTAGAAATAGATGTTGCAGGAGTTAAAACAACAATCAATTTAGAAGTAATTGAAATCATGGGAGACAAGAATCCCTACCCTTCTCTACTCAGAATTGATTGGGCATACAACTATGTTATCATTAATCTAAAGAAGGACACCATGACATTTGAAGCGGATGTGATAAAAGTGGTTCAACCCTTAAATCCATATTTAGGGCCTAGATACACTGAGTCGGTGGACAACAATAAGGAATCAGATTCTCTTGACCAATTATACACCATAACAACAAGAACAAGACCATATTATATAAATCCCACTGCATATGGATTGATAAGTTGGAGAATCATATAGTCTGCTGACGAGGATTCAGAATTATCATTTGACAGTTGGCAGCAAGGCTCATATGAACGATTCTCAAGATGATGCACAATTGTCAGAGAAACTAGATGGATTGGAACCGAGGTCAGGGAACACCCATCATATAGTTTTCTTACCAGCATGGAAGAGAAAATAGTGGCAAATCAAAGGATCGCAATTCTTGACTTAGCATTGTAGGATACCCCCTCTAGATGGTGGGCCACTCACAAAATCTTGATTATGTAGTGGGAAGACGTGAAGGAAGCCATGCGATGTCGATTCCAAAGTAAGTATCAACTGAAATAATATATGCATATAGATTTTCAAGATGTTCAACTGTTCGATGGACAATCTGACCCCAAAGTGCATATTGAGCACTTCTTAAAATAGTGGCAAGTTGCAGAAGTACCCTCTCACCTATGGGTTCAGGTAGTTATCCACTCGCTGGGTCAGATCCCAAAAGCCTAGTACACACATGAAGAGACCAGAAGACAAACAAGTTGTTGGCAGACCTTAAAAGACCAGTTTTGCAAGGAATTCTCCTTCACAAGTAAGTACCCTAAGCTAAACACAATCCTTCAAAGAATCTGAGAAATGATTTTTATTGACATTTGCAAATAGATACCAAGCCAAGTAGTATGTGTTGACCATGTTCAATTGCTTCAGTCTAGTTAGAGTCACGAATCTAATAAGATACATATAGCTTGTTGTAAATTTGATAAAGACCTTGAAAAACCCAATGACTTAATAGAACTCATAAACTTAACTATTAAAGAAACAAAAGGCAGTAGAGAGATTCATGATACTATACCTAGTCACACAAGTAGCTCCTATAACCATCCACTAAAGTTGTAGAAAGTTAATATAGGGAATACAAAGCATACTAAGATTCCATAGGAGATTACTGGGAAGAGAAGACTATGAATGAGGTCCACAAATTCTTGCGGGAGTATGAATACTTGTTCCCAAAAACGTTCTCATGACTTAAAGGTATAAAAGGATCCATGGGAGAAATGAAGATCGAGTTAAAACCCGACTCAAAACCTATGAAGCACATGCCATACCACCTTAATCCTAAAATAAAAGATAAGGTCAAGAAGGAAGTAGAAAAAATGCTTACGACAGGGATTATTTTTCCGATCGAAGAAGAAAATTAGGTTAGCCCCATAGTTATACATAGAAAGAAGGATACATAATACATTCATGTCTGAGTGGACTACAAAATTCTAATTTTTTCATGTGTGCACAATACATTTCCGACACCTTTCAGTGACAAAGTATTAGATCGGGTTGCGGGAAAATAATCTTATTTGTTTATAGATGGATTCTCAAGATATTTTTATCACATAAACTAGTCAAGGTCTTATGAGTCTATGTTTTCTACCTAGGTCTGTAATTTTTCCTATTTTTCCTCTTTTTGCAAACCCGATATTAAGTTTTTCCTCTCACCTTGTAGTTTTTCTATTGTTTGTTTCCACCTGTTTGATAGACCTTTTTTCATTGTTGGTTGCCTGAGAAATATCAGCCCTAAGATTTTATGTTTTCTCTAAGGTCGATCACATTTCTCTTTACCTCTGTCTCTGATCCCTTTGTTTTCCTGAACCGTCAGCCAATCATCCAAGTAATATTAACATGCATCCTTCATGAGAACAAGGCACAACACTTGAAGTAGTTTGATATCAACTCAAATCAAGCGAGAAAGTAAGATCAAATTTTGGTGACAGAGACCCATAAGGCAAATCGGATCGACGACCATCGGGTGATCAGGATCATACAATTGCACCAAGTTTAGCGTCCAACAGAGGTCCAAAATCGCATGGTCAATCCTAGCCTTTGGTATGGGGAAGGATGCGTGGCGCAAGATTAGCATTTTGTGGCTTCACTAGATAGAGTGGTCAAGGAGAAAAGTCATCAGAACTCCTAAAATGTGAAATCACAATAAGATCATAGTCGTTGATCAAAGGAGAAATATAGACCAATGGATCAACCTTTTCGCGATTTCGTGAGCCCAGAAAGTAGAAGGGTAGAATATTGAAGACTCGCGATACGTGAAGTCCCAAAATGATCTGGGCCATCCACTTCAAAGAGACACATGCCACCCGATCCATGCGATCGTGATTTCACGAAGATGGGGATTTTAGCATGGAACACAGTGTGAACTCACGAAATGCGAAATCCTCAAACGCCTAGGAATTAGGCCCACGATCATAGCCCAGGGTCATATAGAAAGTGGGACCCAAGGAAAAATAAGCACCAATTTAAATAGTGGACAACTAAGGCTGTTCAAGGAGATGATCATGGCTATCAGATTCAAAGTGAATCCTACCATTGATCCAAACGGACATTTTCACGATTTTGAGCATCAGGATATTTGAAATCAGGGGGAGTGAAAACTCCCAAAATGTGAAATCTTGAAATTGCATATGGGATAAGCATGAGGTCATGGCCTGAGGTCGGGCGGGGCAAGGAAAAGAGTTGCGCAAAGGATCAAAGTGCCCGATTTGGTCACAAATAAAGATGTGCGTGTATTCTAGGTGCCAGAATTGACTCGAAGGAGCCGTGAGCTCACCTGGGACATTCATGGGTGTTAGGCCTCCCTGAGAAATTAGTTAATGAATATGGGGAAGGTGGTTGAAACCTCATTTCACCACATAAATGGACATCATGGAAAATATGGACGTGGAGAGCATACTGTCAGCCAAAATTTCCCTGTCATACATTTTCTTGTGAAGCCCATACTCATATGATCTTGTGTCTAAAAGAAGAATGCAAGTGCAGCCTGATAGAAGAATATGCAGATGTGAAGATTTCATTATAGTAGCCAGGTCACAGTCCTAGTGGTGGCAGTTCTCCTGATAGAAGAATATGCAAACGTGAATATTTCATTATAGTAGCCAGGTCACACTCCTGGTGGTGGCAGTTCTCTAAGTATAAATACTCAGTTTTGATATTTTGTTATGGTTGATGGTAGAGAAAATCTCTCGATTTGTAAAGTTTTAATGAACACTCTAGTTCTATGGTTATGCTTTGTAACCTGAGATTTCTTGTTTAATGACAGCCAGCTTTCTTGCTCCCTCTTGTTTTCCTCCGATAATGAATGAGTTCATGATTGACTGATTCACTTGAACTATTGTGACTGCATTATGATGAAAGTGTGATTATAGGGTTGTTATAATTTATTTCAGTTCCTTTGAGATTTGAATTCAAGAAGATCTTGTGTTTAATTTTTTCCTCCTGGGCTACTGGAAGACTTGATGTCTTCGACAGAACTGTACATTTTCTCTCCAAAATATTCGTCCTACTCACCCTTACTACAACCTACTGACTGAAATTAAACTAAGACCTCACTTGCTTGTGCATATCAGTCTAGTTTTCTGATTCAAGATGATATTTTCTTCAGACTGCGCCCATTTGACCCTCTTATAACCAACCTGTCACTTAAAAACTAATGGGTATAGGGATTACCTCTGTCGCAATCCAGAGGTGACTTCTGGTGCTAACATTTCTGGTGCCGTTGTCTTCGATGAAATTGAATATTTTCCCTGGCGTTGAACGAAAAATCTTACTAGTTCTGAAGGTGAATCGAAACTTAGTACATCAAAGATTGCAACTGTGCACCTGGCGACTCCAATGTTTCATTTGTGGCTTCTAGAGGAAGACACATGAGGTCTAATCCACAACTGCCTTTAGCAACACCTAAATCTGATCCAGAGAAAATTGTCAGAAAGGGAAGGGCCCCTCAAGAAGGTAATTCTACTGCTGAACCAGGTATTTCTTATAATTTTCCCTATCCTGCTCTAGAAACTCTAATAGTTTCTTCTCATTCTCCTATTATACCATCTGTTGTAGTTTTCTGAAGTTTAAAGTTTGGGAGTGTTCCTATTGAGTTTTCCCCTCCTGGTCTGGATTTGGAGGGAGAAATCCTTATCACTCCTCTCTCCCATGAAGTTCTACCTCGGTCTAGACCCCAGACCTTGGAAGATTTTTCCACTCTAGGTTTTATTACTCCTCCTCCTGTTAGAGTTATTGATTTTCTAGAAAGAGAATCCTTTCTTCCTTCAAGCCCTGTAAAATTTTCTCTAAATCCTCTGTTGTTTCCCTTTCCTCCTGGAAGCTCAATTCCAGTCTCCTCTGTTCGAACCCATTCCCCTCCTAGTTCTCATCCACCTACCATCCCTATGGTAGGTGCCAACCCTCCTAGGAAAAAAATGGATTCCATAGTGGCTACAAGATATGCCCCTTTATTCCTACCTCATCCAATGAATTATCTCCTAATTGGATATTACCTAAAGTATATGCCCAAGTTCACGGGAGAAGAAGACATAACTTTTGAAGAACACCTTGTTTCCTTCTACAGTTATGCACACAATCTGAAGATGTCTAGATGGGAGTCTTTGTCCAAAGCCTTGATGGTGAGGTTAGGAAATGGTTTAGGGGATTGACCCATGGATTTGTTGTTGGGATTAAAGCTTTGGATGATGTTTTCTTGAGACAATGGGGGGATAAAAAAGACTTTATGTATTATATTACATAGTTTGGGGCTCTGAAGAAAGAGGAGGGAGAATCTATCTCTGACTTCTCCAAAAGATTCAACAAGATGTACAATAAGATCCATGTTAAGATAAATCCTATAGAATCCTCTGCCAAGATTACCTATGCTAGTGATTTTGACCCTGATTTATCCGTCCTGTTGAGAGAGAGAAGAACTAATTCCTTGGCTCATATGAAATATGCAACCCTGGAAGTAGATTCTAATGTATTGAAAGTAAACTGACTCGGGAATAAGGTTGATAGGGAGATACCAAGGGGAATATCTGAAGCCTCCATGTCCAGTTCCTCTGCCTCCCCCCCTCAAGGGTATGAGGTAACCAAGTTACTAAAATCACTTTCAACTAGAATGGAAAGATTGGAAGTAGAGGGGAAGAAGACATACAAAAATCCTCAAAATGTTGATAATAGAGACAGCTTAAAAAGACCAAACAATTCCCCTCAAATACTCACGAGAGAGCCCAAAAACAGAGAGAGAGATGATCAAAAAATACAAACACCTCTCCAAAATAACCTAGTTGTCGATGAAGAGAGGGAGGAAGAAGATCTTGATCTTGAAATCCATTGTCTTGAAGAAACTTCCTTGTTTCCCCATTTGACTCAATCTGCATACGAGGAATCCCTCATGAACAATCAAATAAATGAGATAAGTAAGGGTGAGAAGGCCAATAGTAATCCCAATAAATACAATCTCGGGTCTAAGAAGAAACAAGGGAAGTCTGACGTCCCTGATCAGCCTTCCAGAGAAGAGAAGCCTCCTAAAGACGCAGCAAACAACAACAAAGAAAATAAAGCTCAAAACCCCTCACTAATAACCAAATACCATGTCCCAGAAGTGAGAGAAGTTTTGAAGCCCTTTTCTTCTTTCAACTTTGAGCACAAAATTCAAAAGATTAGAATTCCTGTACACCTTTTAGAGCTAGTCAAGCATCAATATTTCAAAAGATCCCTCTCTAAGCTATTGTAGTCGGAGCCACCTTTCCATTCCACATACTCAGTAAATCTTCAAGATGAAAATCTAGTAGTCTTTTTAGATCCTATGGTAGAATATAGACATTATTCATCCCCTCCCTTATATACATCACTAAACATACATGATAAGGTGATGCATAACTGTTTGATGGATTCAGGGGCATCTCATAATATTATCCCCAACACTTTCATGGAAGAACTAGGGTTAGAAATCACAAAGTCTTATCATGATTTGTATTCTTTTTATTCAAGGAGAGTGCAATGTCTTGGGGTCATCCAAGATATGGTCATGACCTTGTTTCAGCTACCCATGAAGAGCGTGGTCATGGATATCATGGTGGTTGATGTTCCCCCCAAGTTTGGCATGCTCTTGTCAAGGTCTTGGATAAAAAGACTTGGGGGAACCTTGCAGATGGACCTCACGTATGCTACCATTCCATTGTTCAGAGTGGATCATAGGAGGTTGTACAAGGAAGCTCAGTTGGCCTACATTATTAGTGAAGAACAAGACCCCACCAATCATCCTATCTTTTCACTCGACACTAATTTGGGTTCTAGTTTGTTACAACTCACAGATACTCCTGAAGCTCCTCTCGAATTCAAAAAGCAACCCATTTGTTTTCGTGAAATACCTCCTCCAAGTACTTATGTGTGGAAGATGTACTTTGACAGAGCCTCTTATAGGAAAGGTGTCGGTGCTGGAGTAGTTTTTGTGTCACCTTGTCAAGAAGCCATACCCTTGTCCTATAAACTAGAATTTGAAGCTACCAATAATGTGGCAGAGTATGAGGCTCTTGTTTTGGGTTTGAGGGTTGCGAAAGACATGGGAATTGAAAAGATAGTAGTATTTGGAGACATTGAACTAATTTTTCATCAGGTCAAAAACATTTATCAAGCCAAGCACCCTAGGCTAAGGAATTACAGGAATGAGGTGTGGGACCTAATTGAAAATTTCTTCTCAACCTTCAACATTTCATTTAATACAAGAGAGGAAAATACTATGGCTTATTCTTTGGCTATCTCAACAAGCCATTTCAGGGTCCCACTGCAACCTAAGCTCAGGTATGATGTTGAGATTAGATATAGGCCCTTTGTACCTGATAATATCGAGCATTGGAAGGTGTTCAAGGATAATAATGAAATTAGAAGATTTCTTGAGTCGGTTTATGAGTTCCCTGCATTACACATTGATGGGGATCATGATCCTGAAGGTGACCCTCATGATGATGTATTTCTAAATAAAATTTCTAATCACCATATTGTTCAGCTACCTAGCAACCACATTCCAAAGGGACTAGTTCCTTTAGAAATATTGTTCAATGGGAATGATGTGGCAGTAAAGGGTAAAGTATCAAATGATGATGTTGATGTGGCTGAGTGCAATATTGGCATAGAGAATGATCCAGAATTCGTCAAGTTGTCAAGCAGCCTGTCAAGATAGCAGAGGGTTGAGTATGATGAGTTATTAAAATAATTTTCTGATCTGTTTTATTAGACCTATGAAGACCTCAGGAAATATGACACCATCGTCATCAGGCATAAGATCCCATTGAAAGAGGATGCCAAACCATTTAGGAAGAAGTTAAGACAGATAAATCCTATGTTACTTCCCATCATGGAGAGAGAGGTAAAGAAGTTGTTGGATGCCCAAATCATTGTCCCTTTGAGATATTATGAATGGTTGGAAAACCTAGTCTCAGTGAGGAAAAAGAGTGGAGAGATCATACTCTGTGTCGATTTTAGAAATCTAACAGAATCTCAACGAAGGACATTTACCCGCTGCCAAATATGGAACACATATTGCAGAGCGTGACTGGTGCATGTAGGATTTCCATGATCGATGGCTTTTCTGGCTACAATTAGATCTCTATCCTTCCTGAAGACTGAGAAAATACAACCTTCACCACTCCTTAGGTCACATTCATGTATGCCAAAATACCCTTTGGATTGATGAACGCAGGAGAAAACTTCCAACGAGACATGGACATCACATTCATTGGAGAAAGAGATAAATTTGTGGTCATCTGTCTAGATGACATAACAATATTCTCCAAGTCTGATAAAGAACATGCTCAACATCTAAGAAAGGTCTTCTCGAAATGCAGAAGGTTTGTTCTCTCCCTAAATCCAAAAAAGTCTTTATTTTCCATGCAGGAAGGAAAATTGTTGGGACACATCGCATCAACTAAGGGGGTTAGGATTGATTTGAGCAGGGTGGAAGCAATTCAAGCCTTGTCACTTCCCAGATCCAAGAAGGAGGTTCAGTCCTTCCTGGTCAAAATCAATTTTTTGAGAAGGTTTGTTTCGAATTTTGTTGAAATGGGGAAGCATATCACATCCATGCTCAGGAAGGGGAACGAAGTGAAATGGACTATCGAATCCATATAATCCTTTAATAAAATTAAAAAGGCACTGACTGAAGCACCTGTGCTAGTCAATCCTAGTTATTCCAAGGATTTTTGGATTTTCTCCTTTTCTTCATTTGATACAGTGGTCGTTGTATTACTAAAAAAGAATGATGCGGGGTTGGAGCAACCTATTTCTTTTTTCAGCAAAGCGATATGAGATGCAAAGGTTAGATATGACATCATGGAGAAGCAGGCCTGTGCCTTGTTAAACACTCTTAAATATTTCAGAGTCTATGTTCTTCATTAAAAAATCATCGCATATGTTCCTTCAGCCTCCGTGAAGGAAATTCTCATTCAGCCTGACATAGATGGGAGAAGGAGCAAGTGGATTGTCAAAATCCTTGAATTTTATCTGGAAATAAAACCCACCAAACTAGTTAAAAGCCAAGGTTTAGCCAAGTTGTTGGTTGAATCCAATTACAAATCTTTGGAGGTTAACTTCATCAACACTTTCTCATAGAATCAACAGGCTAAAGTGTCTGATAAAATCCATTAGGATGACCCTCCATTGGCAGGATGCACCTAGTATAAAGACATTATATATTTTTTGCAAGAGTTGTGACCTCCTGACGGTATGGGGAAAAGAAAGGAAAGAGATTTAAAGCTCAAAGCGATTAGATATTTCCTTATTAACTGGGTCTTGTATTGGAGATACCCTTTGGGAGTGCTTCTAAGATGTTTAGACCCACCATAGGCCCAAAAGATCATGTTGGATTTCCATAGAGGTCTATGTGGGGTACATCACATCTGGGAAACCACTGCCTACAAAATTCTCAGGGCTGGGTACTACTAGCCTACTCTATTCACTGATTTCTGTGCAAAAATCAGGGCTTGTATCAAATGTCAGAAATTTTCTGGGAAGAAGTAGCTCAAGTATTTGCAATTGAAGCATGTACTAGCTTCAGGACCCTTTCAGCAGTGGGGCCTAGACTTTATTAGGGAAATTCATACTCCTTCAAGTGGCGAACATAGGTGGATCCTAACTGCAACAGATTATTTTACCAAATGGCTAGAAGTTATCCCCACAAGGAGTTCTTCTCACAAAGTGATTATTGGTTTTCTTGAAGATATTATAGCAAGGTTTGGTTGCCCAAACAAAATTGTTACTGATAATGTTGCATCCTTCAAGGCCGAACCATTGATTAAGTTTTGTGATCAGTTCAGAATTTCATTGATTCACTCTACCTCTTACTATCCACAAGGAAATGGATTAGCAGAATCCTCCAACAAGAGCCTAAAAAAGATCATCAAAATACTATTGGAGGACAACAAGAAAGCATGGGATTCAAAGATGAAAGTTTCTCTCTGGGATGATAGAGTGACAACAAAGAGGTCCTTGGGCATCTCTCCTTTCCAACTAGTATATGGTACTGAAGCATTTTTCCTTCTTAGATTGCCTTGCCTGTAGCGGAATTTTTCCAAGACTAACAAGGAGAGTCTGATGACATGATCAGGAGAATTCATCAACCAGTAGAATTCCAACAGACTAGAGAGTAGGCGATGGACAGGGAACATGACCATCAAAAAAGGATCAAGCATTTGTTATAACCCTAAATTGCACCACACA
>ML804696.1:38940-54553 GCA_009831015.1 Picea engelmannii
TTTTATTTAATTTCTTACTCTCTTCATTTTACCCAAAAATTTATGAAGACCAAAATTATTACTCAAGTGGTTTTTATTTTAACTTTTTATTATTTTATTTTTATATAGATATTTTCTTAAGGGTAGACAAAATTTTACCCCTAACGAAGTTTTAGACTTAGAACTTAGATTCTGAACTGGGCGACATTTAATTAGGGAAGTTGTTTTTAAAAATTCTCAATGTGTTATTAGTCTTAGGGCCATCTAGGGTCGTGCCTCTATCATCATCAACGCGACGTGCCCTTCAGGATGTACTAGGTGCTCCAAGGGTGCCACTCGCCTCATTTGTTCCTTTGCGCAATGTGCCCTTCAGGACGCACTACGTGCTCCAAGGGTGCCACTCGCCTCATCTATTCTCTTGCGCGACGTGCCCTTCAGGACGCACTATGTGCTCCAAGGGTGCCACTCGCCTCTTGACTGATTGGTAGACATCAATAACCCCTAGAGTCAACACTCCGCCAGGTGAACTTGTGGGAGACTAAGGGATTCTAAGGAATAAGGCCCCCACCTTATTGCGCGCCCCTTAGAATCATCGTGAGTGACTATCGCAGTCTGCCCACATGGAATTATGGGTCCTCTTGAACTAGGTAATCATTAACCTACAGTTCGAGCCACAACGGGAGTGCTAGTAGGCTGTGGCAGGAATGTTGTCCACACCTCTCCCTCAACCTCTCTAGTAGTCGTGTGTGACCCATTTACTCCATATGTGAGTCTGGTCGGCAAGATATCGTCAGCCTGCATCATCAACAAATCATGTCAGACATATCCACATCATATCATCTAATCAAATGTACCAACATCGCAGTAAAACAATGAAACCCCAATGGCACTCTCCCTGAATCCATCCAAAGTCCAAGGGGTTCCATCGATGCCTCTGCATCCTCAAGGTCCAAAACCCTACACACTCAGTAAAACCGAGTCAATAGCACCTGTCTATGTCAATGCAGTAAAACAACATGTCATCTACCCATAACGCATCATAATCAAATTCAAATGTTTTAATAGCATAATAATCCGAATCACTTGCGAGCAAGTTTTCTCAAAAAATAAGTTTGCTCAGTGCGCCAGAGCGGGATGTTACATACACCCCCTCTTGGTGTAAACTTCATCCCGAAGTTTCACAGTATAAATTCTGAAAATAAAGTGTATATGTCTTACTAGCATATTGTATGCATCCTCCTAGGTCACCAAGTGCAGACTATAATTGTCCCACCGGACCTTGACCTAATCTATCGTTCGACGTTGTAACTTCCAAATGCAATGATCTAAGATGTGGACCGGCTCAGCCGTGAGCACTCCCTCGTCCGATACATGCAAGGAACTCATGTCAATAACATGTGTACGATCACTAATATAATGTCTCAAAATAGATACATGAAAAACATCGTGCATACGCCTCAAGGAATCAGGCAAGGCTAGTCGATAGGCCACGGGCCCTTTTCTCTCCACAATCTTGAAAGGTCCCATGAACCTAGGAGAGATTTTATCTCCCTTCCCAAACTTGATCGAACTCTTATGCGGTTTAACCTGCAAGAAGAATCGATCGCCGACCTCGTAACTACGGTCGACTCGGTGTGCATCGGCATAACTCTTCTATCGATCCTACACTTATTTAATCCTTTGTCTTATGGTTTTCATTTGTTCTTCCATTTCTTAGATCACTTCTGGTCCCACCAGGATCCTATCCTCAAGCCAATCCCAACTCAAGGGCATCTGACATGGTCGCTCATAAAGAAACTCGAAAGGCACCATCTTAATGGTGCTCTAGTAACTGTTGTTGTAAGCGAACTCCACTAGTGGCAAGAATTCTTCCCAACGCTTTTGTTGGTCCATCACGTACATGAGCAACATGTCCTCCAAGGTTTGGTTAGTTCATTTAGTTTTCCTGTCAGTCTTTGGGTGATATGCAGTGCTAAAGTTAAGTTGGGTTCCCAAGGCCTCTTGGAAACTCGTCCAAAATCGTCCAGTAAACACCAATCCTCGATCGGATATAATCCTCTTAGGCATGCCATGCAGCCTCACAATCTCACTTATGAAAACTCTAGCTATGTCAGGTGCCTGATACATCGTACGCACAGGAATAAAGTGGGAACTCTTCATCAGAGTGTCTACTACTACGAAAATTGAGTCTTGCCTCCTTGCCATCAGTGGAAATCCAACAATAAAATCCATCGAAATAACTTCCCATTTCGATTCTGGAACGACATGTGGTTGTAGTAATCCTGCTGGGTGTCTATGTTCAGCCTTTACTTGCTGGCACTCCAGACATCTAGCCACATATTTGACTATGTCGGCCTTCATTCCCCTCCATAAGAATAAGGGTTTAAGGTCTGCCCTCATCTTCGTGACTCCCGGATGAGCCATGTAAACTGCTCTATGAGCCTCGCTCAGGATCAACATCCTCAATTCGTTGTTTAGCAGCATGTAAATCTGACCTTTAAATCTCAATAAGCCATCATCATCAAATGAAAATCCCTCAAATCATGGTACCATTATGGTGTTTTGTCCGATAAAACCCTCGACCTCCTTGTACCAGTCATTGTCATGCTATAAGGTTAAAATATTTTCATGTAGATTTTTCTAAAGAGGCAACACCGAAAAGATGCGTGGTCTCCAACTAAAAGAATCCACCACCCTGTTCACTGTTCCTTTTATGTAAGTAATCTCGAAATCGTACTCACTAAGCAATTCCGACCAACGTCGTTGTCGCGCGTTCAGGTCACTTTGTGTAAATATATGTTGTAGTCCACAATGATCAGTCTTTAGTTCAAATTTTCGTCCAACAAGGTAGTGTCTCCAAACTTTCAAGGCATATACGATGGCTAATAACTCCAAATCATGCATCGTGTAGTTCTCCTCATGCCTTCTCAGTTTCCTCAAAATGTAAGTGATCGTTCATCCATCTTGCATCAAGACTCCGCCTAATCCTTCCTTGGATGCATCTATGCATACCAAGAAGTCTGTGTCCATGTCGGGGACCTTTAGTATCGGTGCTCTTGTCAACAATTCCTTGAGCCTTTGAAATGCTTCCGCACATTTCTCGGTCCAAACAAACTTCTTGTTTTTCTTCTGCAATTCCGTGATCGGATTTTCTACCTTTGAAAATCCCTCGACGAATCGTCAATAGTATCCTGCCAAACCCATGAAGCTACCCACTTCCGTGACAATCGTAGGTGCAGGCCATTCCATAATAGCCTCGACCTTGACGGGGTCCACGGTGATACCTTTGTTGGAGATGACCTGCCCTAAGTGGTGAATATTCGATTGGTAAAAAGAGCATTTGGACAACTTCCCATACAATTTGTTCTCTCGCAGACACTGTAGCACCAAGCGCAAGTGCTCGTCATGCTCCTCCGTCGTCTGAGAGTAAATCAAGATATCGTCAATGAATACTTGGACGAACTTGTCCAAGTATTCGCGGAACACCCCATTCATCAAACTCATAAATACCCCTAGGTCGTTTGTTAGTCCAAACAGTAAAATAGTAAACTCGTAATGTCCAAGCCTCGTCTTAAAGGCGGTCTTATGGACGTCATCCTCCTTGATCCGCAACTGGTGATACCCTGATCGCAAATCAATCTTGGAGAACACCGTCGCACCCTTCATTTGATTGAACAGGTCATCAATTCTCGGCAATGGATATTGATTCTTGATCGTAGCCTTGTTCAGTTGACGGTAGTCAATGCAGAGCCTCCATGATATGTCCTTCTTTCGTATGAAAATAATAGGTGCACCCCACGGTGACACACTAGGACGTATTAGTCCCAGGTATAGCAACTCTTCCAGTTGCATTTTCAACTCTTGTAACTCCAGGGTCAACATCCGATAAGGCGTTCTTAATATTGGTTCAGTCCTTGGTTTTAGGTCTATGGTAAACTCCAACTCCCTCTCTGGCAGCATCCCAGGTAACTCCTCCGAAAACACGTCCGCAAACTCTCTCACCACCAGAAGGGGTTCTAGACCTTTCGCTACTCCCTTCTCGTTTAACACAAGGATCACATAAATCTTGCACCCCTTTCGCATACCCTTTCGTAGTTGTAAGGAAGAGATGAACCTTAGGGAAACTCCCTGGTTCGGGCCTACAATCACACGTCTTTGTCCCTCGTCATCAACCAAGCTCAACCATTTTGTCTTACAGTTGAGTATCGCCTCATGCAATTCCAACCAATCCATACCAATCACGACATCATAAGATCCTAATATCATGACGTACAAGTTGGCCCTTGTGACAAACTCTCCCAGGTTAAGGGAACAGCCCGTAACCTTTCCTCCAACCTTCTGTTTGGCTCCTGAAGCCATCTCTATGAAGCTAAACTCATCTTGTTTGAATTCCTTTACCTTAATCCTTTTTAGTGCTGCACCAGAAATGAAACTCTCAGTAGCACTGGGATCTATCAAAATACTAAGGGTCTGGTCAGTGACAGTACCTGTCATCTCGAGCACAATTGACTGGTGCTCTACCTAGCGGTTATTCACCGCTGCATGAATCCGATGGGCCTTACCCATATCTCACGCGGTAGTGGGTCCGACTGATCTGGTCGCTCTGGTCCTCTCCACAGGGAATTCGTGCTGGTAGTGTGGCTCCCCACACGTCCAACACCCCTTATTCGCCCTAGTAGTCCTAGTACCCGAAGTAGAAGATGATATCCCACCGGCCTGGAACCCTGGTCTATTCTGTTGAACAAGCCTAAACTGTTGTTGTTGTAGGTGACGCTGCTACTGATGTTGTGGTCCCCGATAAGGTGTCCGCTACTGAGGCGTCGGTCGTCAGGGCATAGTGAAAGTGGATCCCCTCTAGAATCCACGATATCCTGGCATATGTCTCTCTAGTGTCTGGTGCTGCGGTGTTCCATATGAACCTTGCCCTGTTGGTCTCGCTGGAGTCCTGCTCTAACCCCCAATGGTAAGCTCCTCCTCTACTATGAGGGCCTTCTGGATGACATCGGGCAAGGTTTGAGGCATCAAAATCCTAACCTTTGCACGCAAGCTGCCGTTAAGGTCGAACATGAACCTGTTGACCTTAAGTTTCTTCGTGTTAAGGTGCAGAGCATACCGGAGCAACTCCATAAAATGGGCCTCGTACTCGGGCACCGTACGACCTCCCTGTCATAAGGCGTTGAACTCATTGACATGACACTCAATGAATTCCTATGAAAGGTACCTCTCTCGGAACCGTTCCTCGAATAGTTCCCATGATATGTCTTCGACGGTCATGTTCAATTGTGGTAGGAGTGTCTTCCACCATAGAAGAGCGCTCCCCTTCAGTTGAAAGACCACCATGCGAACCTTCATGTTGGAGGTGTAATCGCGAAGTACGAAGCACATCACCATATTCTCCAACCATGCCTCAGTGGCTATGCCGTTCAGGGCACCAAAGAATTCAGGAAATTTGACCTTCTCGAGTTCACGATGAATGCTACTTGTACTGACCAGAGCGTGTGGTGAAACCTCAGCGGGTGTCGGTGCCCTGGCCTCATCTCTGTCCAAACGGATGATTAGTGCCTCGAACATGCACTGAAAAGATCTCATCATCCTGACTACATCACCAACTACTATATGCTCATGTCCGAGAACCTGCTCATCTCCCTGGGGGTTAGACCCCTCAGGTGTGGATGCTACTAGAGGCATCGCACCTACTCCCCTAGCACCCTGTCGTCTGCCTCCGCGGTGTCCTCTAACCATGATTACCTGCACGCACACAATCAACTCGATTAGCAACAGTATAATCAAATCATGTCAATGAAAGCAATAGTGATCCCAAGTCGCAAGTTGAACCCGCTCTGATACCATATGTAACAAACCTCCCGTTCGTCACGACGACGAACCTCTTATAACAAGTAAAATTATTTTTTGTGTGTGTGCGTGTGTACAAGGGTAATAAATATATTATACTCTGCGTAGCAACGTGACGATGAACATGTCACATGCAACGGTGACAACAACATAACAACCTAAGACACACATCAAGTATCTGCATGCAATGAACGACAATCAATCGACAAATAAATAAGACTGACTACCTGCCCGTCCTACCCTGCAATGGTTAGGACCTCCAAGACACATAAGCAACGCTCAAGCCCAGGTTCCCATCGATTTAACCATTTAAGGTCTCAGGGCTGGCGACTGTTCTAAGGAACATGGAGGTGTCTACATCTCTCCCGACACAAGCAAACCCAACTAAACATGATAAGTCAATAATGAGTGTAAATGAGTAAAAGGTCATCTCTTAAAGAATCATAATTCAAGAGCGGTAATACATTTTTTTAATCTTATGTAGCTTAACTATACTTCTTGTTTTTAAGGAAAAGCTTCTAGGAGTGTGTAAAGAGAAGCTATAAGCATATGTTCATTATGTGAACCCATAAGAAACTCCATTATCTTAAATAATACAAAAATTATAACAACACTTTTACATTATGCCTCCATTATATGAAACTAATAATATCATTCATGATAGCAATAAAGAGACGTCACAGGTTGATGTAGATATAAGAAGTATGTACATTAATTGCGAGTTATAAAGTGTTATCAATCTTTACAATGTAGTAGTCTATCACTAAAGTCACCATTTTCTTTGAAACTTCAAAAACCCTTAAGAGATAGTTATTATTAACATTCCATGTGTACAATCCTTAATAATTAAATCACTTAACTCTTCTATATATTCTTCAACTTTAATAATGTATCCTAATAAAGGATGAATCATCAATTATAAACACACATATTTAAACTTATCCTAAATCCTAAGATCACTAAAACTCAACTCTTGAGAACCTTCATCAAGTGCTAACAATGAGGAACATGATTATTCCATCTACTAAGAGTGCATCATAAGATGGTCGATCTAGTTGGGATTAGATGCAAGACTAAGTTTTAGGGTAATTAAACTACAAGGCTAACTTAAATTCCATTCTTAAGGAATATGAAGTCATCAAATAAGCTTCCTTATTTAAAGATAAAAATCATTTAGAAACTTCTTAAAGAAGGTAGTTACAGTCTAAAACTTTGACACCCCAAATCTTCATTGAATTCTCATTTTATTGACCATATGAAGGTAAGTTGTGTCCACAAAGGGATAGCAATCGCTTAGTGAGGAATTTAGGTTGCCCAGAGTTAGTTTTATTAAAAGAAGGGAATAATAGATTTTTCCTGATGTTCCTTCACATTGACAATCTTCAATAAAAAAAATCAAAAGTTAAAGTTCTTAGCATTTAAGGATGGTATCTTTTCTGTCATACCAAGGTTCACTTATCCTGACCAGAGCGACATATCAATGAAATTTCACCATTTTAAAAACAGCACACCTGTCTTATCGTCAAGGCTTAACCGGAAAGCTAACCAGAAACCACTACCACCTTACTGTCAACAAGACGTTTTTCAATCAAATGAAAGGCAATCGAAAGGAGTTTAAATATGTGGAGTAAAGTTCACCAAGCAAGGGCAGTAAATCACGAAGGTAAATTCTCCCTCTGCATAAGGAAAACGCGGGTAAAAAACGCCAATGAAATACCAGTCGGCGAGATAGGTTATAAAGGAGTCTCAGCCTGGCGTTGGATGGAAATTCTAGCACACCAAGGCTAATTCAAGGGTGTCACACAAGGGAAAGATAACGCAGGCTAAAAATAAATAAGAGTCAGCCAAGAAAAGGGATAGTGATTACCAGTTCACACCATAGGTAGTTGATTCCATTTGGCAAAAAGGGAAAAACCATCACAGTCACCCAGAAATCAAACGCAGCCCATTACTCTGTAAACATATGAGAAAACAAAAAAAAGAAAGTAGACGCAGCCATACATCAACGAATCGTAGTCAATAAAATACACTATCACCGGTAAGCCAGGCTATAATGGCATCCCAACGATGGGTAATTTAAAACAGAAGGGAGTTTGTTGGGCAATTTCGCCCCAAGTCAACACGATATATATAAAAAAACGTCGGTCTTCCCAGCAAGGTGTAAATGAAATATCAAGAAAGAGAAAAAACAAAAACAAAAAAACACAGAGCTGGACTTTCCAGCAATACACTGCCTTGAAGAATGCCATGCAGGGAAGGTCCCACGAGATATAAAAGAAGTAAAAGGATTTAACACTTAAGTAAAAACATGTCTAAAGTATTGCATCAGTTGAATGATTGAATGAAAAAGGATAGAATGAATGATAGGAATATAGACTATCAGGAACAAACAACAGGTAGACAGCGTGCCAGAATGTCCTTCGATCCATTAAAATGAAGAACCCATAAGCAACAATATACCTCATTCAAGAAGGCATTACACGGACATGTCCAGCAAGATATAAACATGAAGGAAAAACTAGATGATATTAGGTATAAACATGCCGAATTCATTTATAATCATTATTCAGATCCAAGCATAAGGCCTAATGCATTCTACTCTACAAAATAAAAGAGCATACCATTGCCTTATTGCCCGCTTCGAATGACGTCCGCGCACTCCGTGCCGCTCCCGCTGGCCGACCGTCGAGACTACACTGGTACCTCCCAGCCAACGCTAGGGGTACTCTGCTTCCTCCTTAGCCGCCCGAGCCGCAAAGGGGCCACACACTATCCAGATGGTACATATAGCTCCCAACTCACCTCTCAAGGCCGAGCTACCACTCCTCTCCGAGCTGGGTATCCCAACTCCCACAAGTAAATCAGTCAAGTCAATATTCCGGCAGCGTAACATTACGCAAACAGAAGATCCCCCTCTTCCTTCTCCTCCCTCTCTTTTATAGAGTTTTCGAACTTCCATTCTTTCCCTAAATCTCATTTAATTTAAGTTTTAATAAAAATTCCTAAAAATTCTCCTTTGTACAAGTGTCACCCATCCCCCACATTCCTCCAATAATTATTTTCTTTAATTTATTAATTGTCTTATTTCCCTCACCCACCTAGAGTTACTCCTAAAATTACTCCTAGGTGTCCCTAGATTCCCTTACAGGTTTTAAAGGCTTTCCCTATTATGAAGTTGCTAATTTAGTTCAATTTAGAAGGTTCTTAAATGTAGATTCTTTACTAAGTTGGTTTCCCTCCTTTTACCATGAGTTCCCCTCTTTCCCTCTTTGGGTTACCTTCTTTCCCTAATTTCCTAATTTTTTATAATTCCCTCTTTCCCCTTTTTATTTGAGCTAGAAATGAAAGTTGTGCAATTTAACCTCTCTTTCCTTTTATTATAATTTAGTATATTTTTAAACTATCAAAAGTTAAAATAATTAATTTTCTTCTTTACATTTTATATCCACCGATTTTATTTAATTTCTTACTCTCTTCATTTTACCCAAAAATTTATGAAGACCAAAATTATTACTCAAGTGGTTTTTATTTTAACTTTTTATTATTTTATTTTTATATAGATATTTTCTTAAGGGTAGACAAAATTTTACCCCTAGCGAAGTTTTAGACTTAGAACTTAGATTCTGAATTGGGCAACATTTAATTAGGGAAGTTGTTTTTAAAAATTCTCAATGTGTTATTAGTCTTAGGGCCATCTAGGGTCATCCCTCTATCATCATCAACATGACATGCCCTACAGGACGCACTACGTGCTCCAAGGGTGCCACTCGCCTCATCTGTTCATTTGCGCGATGTGCCCTTCTGGACGCAGTACATGCTCCAAGGGTGCCACTCGCCTCATCTGTTCTTTTGCACGATGTGCCGTTTAGGACGCACTACGTGCTCCAAGCGTGCCACTCGCCTCTTGACTGATTGGTAGACATCAATAACCCTTGGAGTCAACACTCCACCAGGTGAACTTTTGGGAGACTAAGGGCTTCTAGGGAATAAGGCCCCCACCTTATTGTGCGCCCCTTAGAATCATCGTGAGCGACTGTCGCAGTCTTCTCTCATGGCATCGTGGGTCCTCTCGAACTAGGTAATCATTAACCTACAGTTCAAGCCACGGTGGGAGTACTAGTAGGCTGTGGCAGGGCTGCTGTCCACACCTCTCCCTCAACCTCTCTAGTAGTCATGTGTGACCCCTTTACTCCATATGTGAGTTTGGTCGGCAAGATATCGTCAACCTGCATCATCAACAAATCATGTCAGACATATCCACATCATATCATCTAATCAAATGTACCAACATCACAGTAAAACAATCAAACCCCAATGGCACTCTCTCTGACTCGATCCAGAGTCCAAGGGGTTCCATCGATGCCTCTACATCCTCAAGGTCCAAAACCCTTCACACTTAGTAAAACCGAGTCAATAACACTTGTCTATGTCAATGCAGTAAAACAACATGTCATCTACCCATAATGCATCATAATCAAAGTCAAATGTTTTAATAGCATAATAATCCGGATCACTTGCGAGCAAGTGTCCTCAAAAAATAAGTTCGCTCATTGCACCAGAGCGAGATGTTACAATATCAAAAATTAATTTTTGAAATTGTAAGTATAATCTAAGTTGTTTAACTTCTATCATTTTATAATTAGTGAAACAAAAATAATACTTTATATTAAATCTATGATTTATTATGGGGTATAAAACTTGTAGGAAACAAAGTATGGAATTGCGCCAACAGAAGCATCGTTGAAACAAGGCATGAGATTTGATTTTGAACATATGTTTATGATTCATGAGTCACTTCTTGATTTGGAGGTAAGTCTCTTTTAAATTTACATTCATGTATATTATTTATTTCAATTTTTATTATTCTCACCAATGTATATAGACTCATTACAATGTATTTTTATGTTTGTAGATGTAACTTCAAGAAGAAAAAAACAATCAATACAATCAACCAAACATTTAGCAAAATAACCCAAAACATGAAAGTAGCTTGAGAACTAACATCAGTTCCAGTGAAGAATGATGACCAATATATTTGGATATCAATGCAAGAAGCAATTGTATTCTTTGAAATAATTGTCTGTAAAAATAAAACATTTTTGTTTAATGTTATGGACATAGTGTCCCAATTGAAAGACAAGGGATTACCGATAAGTGTCCCATTTTGTATGACAAATACCCTCCTATTCATATAATAAAATATGTTTTAATTTATTCTATTGCATTACCCAATGTCGCTGTGAAATGTTACATCGTTGATTAAATATAGGGGTGACTAAATATTATAATGAAGAGATGCAAAATATGATGATATAAAAAACTAATCCAAACATCATATCCAAATTCACTAATCAAAATATAAGATATATGTATAAATTTTTTGATAAATAATGGAATTAAAAAATAACAATAATTGCACCATCACAGGTTGATGTTTCTCGGTGTATTTTAATTATTAATCCCATCAGGACGTTTAATATTAAAACTCACTAGTGCGTTGCATATGAAATTCACATTGATGATTTTATGTAATCAATTAGCATTGATTTCAATATTAATTTAATACCACAAAATTATATTAAACATTTGGTCATCAATGCGTTAATCTTAAATGAAGCACTGATGCATATGTCTTATTGATACGCATTGACACTATTGTGTTATTAATAAGCATTGGCGATTGTTTGTTACTGCAAATCACCGATGCTTTCAATTTTTAATGCATCGGGGTATTTTTCCCTGTAATGCATCGATACATATTATTTTATACAACATTTGTGCCTTCTTATTAATAACACACCGGTGCGTTATATGTAGAAATACCCAGTGCTTAATTATTTTTAAATCTCCCAGTGTGTTTTGATGTTAAAGCCTCGGTGCTTATAAGACAAACACCCTGGTGCTTAAATATTTTACTTCCCCGGTGCTTTCATATTTTACTGCCTCGATGATTGACATTACATGTACAACATCGGTGTTGTAGGTGTATGTACTCACCTGTGCTCGTTCCTTATACAAATGCACCAATTTGTAAACATCTTCTAACATCTTCGGCCTCCCAGATTTTTTTAGTTATAATCAACTTCTGTTATAATATCCACAAAAACATCTGCTATCGATAACATATGTTGTAGTGGAGGTTGTTTTGTCAATTTTTACCAATTTTGTAACACTATAAACCTCTGTTATAACCTCCGCTAAAATTTATATTACTTGTAGTGTTGTAGGGATCACCATGGTTTTTTCCTTGCCAGGAAACTCATTCATATGATGAGTTTCCAACATGGATGAAAGAAGAATAAGATTCAGGCACTATTGACAGGTTGAACTTCATTGACACAATTTTCACTCTTCAGGATGAAGAGTGCACTGATATCACTATGGAACAAATTGAATAGATCATAAGGAGGGCATCTAGATGATATCGGTTGGAATTTTTTAACAAAATGGTTGAAGACCTGAAGGATAAGTTGAATAGAAATGAAATCTTGGCATATTCAAGAATAAACAAAGTGCAAGTCCCACCACCTCCATCCACAAAGGAAGTACCTCCACCTCGTCCACCTCTGGTTCGTGACCTGCTACCATAGCCTACTCCAGCTGATGAGGAGAATTGTTTGAATATAGATGTACCTGACATGATGGGAAAGATGAATAYRTKAATACCTAYAGTAGAAATGTGCAAKAATCCTTCCATAAGAACACAAGTTTTGAAGTCATTAAAGTTACAAGATGAAGCAAAATATCCTTCTGTTATCCTAAATACTATGTATCATCGGAGCCAGGGAGAAGATTCTCCCTATTTTTATCTTTGCTTGGGAATAAATGGMTTYYGTTTGAATGATTGTATGTTAGATTCTGGAGCCTCGACAAATKTGATGTCTCTAAAGGTCATGAAACAAMTTCATTTGTGAACAAGWCACCCTTATGGWAAAATTTGTGGTATTGATTCAAGGAAGATGAAGGTGTACAATCTCATAGAATATGTGGAGGTGTATCTTCAAGMTTTCCCCCATATCGRCCTCACCATGAATATAACTGTGATTGGTGTACCAGATTCTTGGGGCATGCTTTTGTCAAGAATKTGTTAAGCTACCCTTKGGGGTTTTCTTAGTATGGTCCTTACTCATGCACATATCCCTATGGGAGATGAGACATTTGAGATATTTTATAGTCAACATGATGCAAAGAATCGTGTAGTTGACCCAAATGGCCAATATTATTGTAGTAATCTTGTGTATGATGTGGAACCTTAGGTCATTGAATATGATCCTTGGGATTTTCCTTTTTCACAAGATGATTGTATCGGTACATTACTACCGAATACAGAAAAGTACAAAGAGAAGCTTGAAAAATACCAAGGAAAGGATATGAGATCCATCCAAATACTCAAGAAGGATGAAGATAAGGATGATAAAGAGAGAGAAGAGGTTGTCAAGGACATGGTCAAGTCAAGTCCACCTACTCAGCCTTACATTGAAGACACACCTTATGTTGAATTTGACAAAGGAAACCTTGCACTCATGTGGGATACGAGAAATGGAAAGCCTAAGTATGATAATATGTGTGAATTTTTATGGCTTGGATCTTACATCATCAATAAGAAGTTGGAGAAGGGAACTTATTATTTATCTTCCATGGATGGGAGGAATATTCCATTACCATTTGATGGGTCTATCCTCCAACGCTATGTTGATGGGACTTGATCTGCATATACATAAGTAGGTATTTTTTGTGTTCACCCTAGTTTAGTTTCATTTTCTTTCATATTTGTATTTACATGTTGATTTATTTTCATTTATGCATTTGAATCATATGACATGTTAGTTAGAAGTTTTTTGAAAAATGAAAAAAAATAAAATTAAGAGATAGTTGTTAATTTTGAATTTTTCGTTATATGAATAAATGGGTGAGTGCACCACCCTTCGATATTGTAACATGTTGGTTTAAGTTTTTGTACGCACATGTATTAATAGGATATATTGAGGTTCTCATGTACTCTTCCAGATGTTACCCCCCCAGGCTAGGGGTAACTAATAAAATAATGTCTCAAGGACGATAGGTTAAAGACATGGAGTGCCAAGAGCTAGATAAGCAGACATAGCCCCTCCTCTTACCACATGTCACCACCGATCGACAACAACAATGTCCACCACACCAGCTTGGCCCACAGAGGATAGAAGGCCTTGCTTCATGAGGTAACAAGTACGATCTCATGGTAAATGTCATTTTAATAATTGAAGCATTTGAGCATGTTGCAAAGATTCTTTTCTTGATTATGAAAATTTTTTCTTGGAAATTATACCTTTTTCCTCATTTCACCTTGGTGGTTGACATGGTTTCATAGTAAGTGGGTCACCCTTAGGAAAAGGGTTGCTACTAGGGATTCTCCTTGAAGGTTCATCGTACCATTCACATCCATATTTACCACTTTCCATGCTTCTTCCCCTTAGTTTTGTCATCTTTTGGGTGTTTGTGCTTATTGACCCCAAGAAGGAATTGTACCTCATTTTAATGGAAGAAGGGGCTAAAGGC
The DNA here is from genome assembly GCA_009831015.1 of Picea engelmannii. Taxonomy (NCBI): domain Eukaryota; kingdom Viridiplantae; phylum Streptophyta; class Pinopsida; order Pinales; family Pinaceae; genus Picea; species Picea engelmannii. Next base: position 53,308 of record ML804696.1, read on the forward strand.
CTAGAGGTGTTGTAGCTAGAAAAATAGAAAATCCATAAATTATCCTCTATATGCTCACCCTAAGGTCATGAGAGCAATTAAACGCTTCTCCATAAAAATATCCAGGAAATTTAAAAAAGAAAACACATAATCAATAAATTTCCCACTTATTGAGTGAATGCATTTGTGGTGTCTTTTATTTTCCTTGCACATGGCACTCAATGTGTTCTTAGCTCCAAGTGGCATTATGATGCTCCTTACTTTCCAATGCACATAGAACTCGATGTTTTGGACCATAATAAATTAATGGTAATAAAAGGCTTGGAAAAATGTTGCATTGCAAACGAGGATGCACCACACCCTCTACAAAGGCACCCATCAATGAGATGATATGAGCCCTTGATATGTCAAGACACCCATGCCCAAGAGTCACACCCTCATCCACCTCATATTCACTACATGAATTAGAGAGGGTCTTCTTGGGAAACATTCCTTTACTTGGGGGATTGATCTACCCAATAGGGAACCATGAAAACCCTCCCATACCTAAATTTGGAAAATTCTATAAGGTCTTTGAGCATTTGTTTAGTTTGAAAAGGGAGGATTTAATGCACATGTTTGAGTTGTTATTTTATTAAATGTGGCTTACTTGGCATGATACATGTGACTTCTGGACCCTTGGAGGGAATAATTGTTTATCTTTGTAGGAGCTTTCCATGTGTAAGATATTCCATGAAGGAACTATGCCATTTTGACCTTCATGGGGGGTTGAAAACCCCAAGGATGGATCTCACACCCCAAAATATGGGAAGAGGACCCTGGAGCCATTGCACACTTGATATGATGTATGTTGCCCTTGGAGGCACTTATACAACACTAGGTTATGACATCATAGCCCCTTGCATTTGGAAGTTCACCTTTGGAGGCCCAAGACGTCACCTTCCAAGCCTTGATGCCATGTGGAATCTAGGGTTTTGATGGACTTGATGGTTCCAGAAGAGAGATGATGTGGTTTGAAGAAGATGCATGAAATGAAACTCATGAGTACAAGAGATAGACACATTTCATTTGGAGTTCCAAGGAATTGCATATAGAGGCTCAACGTCTCACTTTTTAGGCCTAGCGTCACCCATCCAAGGCATGATGTCACCCCTCTAAGGGATTTAATTCATGTAATTTTAATTTTTGTAAATTGTAAAGGAAAATAAAGGAGGTCACCCCCCTTTTAATTTGGTGTTGAATTTATTATGTGGACAAATTGGTTTTA
>ML804696.1:61311-86234 GCA_009831015.1 Picea engelmannii
GTGGAGCCTGATTATCTTCTTAATTCAGAGGTCCTTGCTTTCAGCTGTGTTTATACCCCATGAAGTATTTACACCCCATAAGTATGTACACTCTTCCATGCGGGGGAGTGTAGAGGGGGGGGTGGCCCCTCTGCTGCGTCCGTGGGGGCTATCCCCCCGACTGGGGGGTCTAGGGGCAAGCGGGGGTTCGGGGGCGAAGCCCCCGAAGAAAAAATTGCCTTGCAAAAGTATATTGTAATTTCATTGTAAATCTGGACCATTCATTATAAGGTCGTAGATCTAACGGTAGAGATTATGTTAGGGTTTTTTTCCCTAGAAGGCAACCCTCTTTTATGAGGGAAATGTATCATGGCTATGGTTGATGGTGAATATTGTATTCTGAGAGAGCAGATTGTGAGAGAAAGAAGAGGAAGTTACAACGGGTTTTGTTGTAGGTTGTATCCCTTCATTTGCTGGATAATAATAAAGGAAGGACCTGGCAATTTCTCTGGTGGACGTAGCCCACACTGGGTGAACCACGTAAATCTGTGTCTCTCTTGTATTGTGTGTCTTCTGTGTTTTGTTTCTGCATTCGTTTTATTTTATTGCTCCGCGGTCCTATATTTCTAACATATTTGAAGAAACAAATAGGATATTTTAATTCCTCTCAAAAAAATATCCAATTTCAAAAAAAAAATCGTCCAAAACGGAGTCCGGAAAGTGAAGTTATGATCGTTTTAAAATCAACAAAATTTCAGCATTTTTCTAGAAACGAACGCACGGTTTTCAGAATTTCATCCAAAATTGATTTGGATATTATTCATTACAAGAAGATAAAGTGGATATGTGTGAAAATATCAATGATGCATTTACTTCATCAGATTCATGCAGACATCTACATCTTCAACAAAATCGTCAAAGAGAACAAACTTGCACAGTTGTGAGGTCTTCTTGGAGTGAAGGACATGGTTTCTTAGCAACTGCCTTTTGTTCCTTATCATTTTGTATTTTATGCATTGTAATTTGAGGGGGGGTTTTGTTCCAATGAGTTTTTCCCTCTTTCCTCATTTATTTCATTGTATCTTTTGTATTTGGGTACCTAACATGGCCTTGTAGCCGGGACCCATTCTTTATTTTCACCATAGTGATGTTTAGGAGGGTGTTGGAGTTACTTCACACACACCTAGGATTTATTTTTCCTAAGGTTATTCCTTTTTTATTAGTCATAATTAGTCATTATCCAGTATCCTATATTTTAGGGGAGAATATTCCACCTAGAGAATATTCTCTTTCAATTGACACTTCAGTTTGACTAGTTGAGTTTAGATGATACATTGGTTTTGTCACCATGCAACATTGGGATCATCACCAGGATAATGCGCACTTGAATTGGGATGATCACCAAATTGACGCATTACCATTGATTTCCTAAGTTAACTCCTCACTACTTTATGTTCATTCAGTTAACTGAAGACTAGTTGACTAGTTAGCTCAGCTAGGTGGCAGTTCACTCCCGTAACTGCCTGAGAGACTAGACTAGGTGGTAGTTCACTCCCGTAACTGCCCGAGAGACTAGATTAGGTGGAAATTTACTCTTGTAACTATTGGTGTGTGTCTAGATCAATCTATACCACCACTATGGCTCATTAGTTACTTATTTATTCTATATATATTGTAAATTATTCACTCTTTAAGTGTGGAATACGGTTAATGAGAATTCTTCCATTGTTTCTATCTTGCTTCTTCTTTCTCAATTTCTCTCTACAAATGTGTGTAGTATTTTCTAGCTAGATCTATTCTGTGCAGGTTCAACACATTTACAATCGTTCATTTTGCAATTGTATGTTTTTCTTCTTGATTTGAAGGTTATTTTGCCAAACCCTTGGAGGAGTATAAGGGAATACACCCTCCATCAAGGATCTATCTTTTGTTTTCATTGAAAAGACTATTGCAAAGGTTTCTACAAGGAGTAAAAGGGCTTACACCCATAGATGAGTAACAAACCCTAGCTCATAAACAACTCAATAACCTAATAGATACGACACTATTTTGCATTGGATATTGAATATTGTGCACTGGTAAATGTGATTTCAAGGGGATTGAATTGTTCAAGTTTGAAATTTGATTCTACATTATTTAAGCTATATTGTGCCCTAAGGGAAACTTGTTTAGCCAAGTGATATAGATGTTGTAATAAACATTTAGTTACATCCAATAGGGTTGCAACAAGATCACTCTCTTTCACTCTCCCACTCACTTTTATACCACTTAAATTCACTTGTAAGCATTGGTAATTTTGCTATTGATTATAAGCTATTATTTGGGTATTTTACTTGTTGATTTTAGTGTCTTGAACTTGTTGTTGTAGAAAAAAAAATTATATAGCCATCAGGTTGTTATAAAATCTTGCTGACAACACTTAATAATACCCCTCTTTTCCAATCAAAGTCTTGATTTAAATGTTGGAGAATTGTCTACTAATTGTTAGCTTTATTTTCCAACATCATACACTTGACTTTGATGGTTTGATTTGCAGCTTTCATAACCTACTTATTGCTAATATATATTTTATTATTGCTGCAATTTTGGGACATCAAGGTTCCTTATTGGTTCCCCATTGGTTTTGAGGCTTTTATAATCACATATTTTCTTGTTCCGCGTAGGTCTAACATTTGTTTTCAAGTACACAACCTTGTAAATCATTTACCATATCATAATACTTTCACTCAACCGTCATTTCCATCCTTGACATTGACCTATAGGGACACTCTCCAAGCTCTTAGCTTATACCATCGAAATTCCCCTAGGGTCATCGGGGAAGCATCCCTTGTGTTAGAATTTCCATTCACTAAAGCGAGGAGGGCATCTATTGAGGTGACAATGATACATGTTCCTAGTAGTGTCACACATTTGTGGTTTGGTTTGGGCTTTGCCCAAACTACAAACTATGTGATATCATGCCACAATAGAGACCTTTGTAACGTCGTATGTCATCAAAACAATGGTGACCTTGGAATGCTTCTCTCAATGCTTTTTGAGCATAGAAATACAATTTTAAAGAATTAAAAGTAGTCTCATAACTTCTTCAAGTCCCATAGAAATCTCACACCTTCTTAATCATCATAATATTCAAATATGTAGTAAAAAATATTGTATATTTTTTTACTTTTATAAGATAATAATATTATATAATCAATTTTATATTAAATGGAGTAAATTAAAAAGCCTATATAAACTGAACCATTTTATTTTGTTGAAATTATTTTTTAAATACCTTAGAAATTTTGTGGTAAATTATAATTTCAAGTAATTGAATTTTTACCACCTTCGTCCACTTTTTAATTCACTCCTATAATAAACTCTACCAATATTATTTATATCATTAAAAATAATATAATCATATATATTAATCAACCATAAATAAATAAATAAAATAAAATATTTTAATAATAATATACAATAACTAATATTAACACCATTTTGTGCATAGGTTACTAACCACCACATTATATTGTTATCACNCCTCTTGTAAATAATATAACTACATTTTTCATAAATAATTCTACTTTAAATTATGAATATAAGATGTCATATATTATTTTTTTAATCATTAATTATATTTTAATAATGGATATGTATTTCTCAATATAATAATTTTTTAATAATAATATTAAATTTTTTTACATATTAATAATAAAATATTTTTAATAGTAATATAAAATAACTAATATTAACACCATTTTGTATAGATGGTGTAATGTACCTCAAATTTACCATACAAAAAAAATCTATGACATAATTCAACTTCGTTTAAGCTTAGAATTTAAGAGAAAGTAAGATTCAATTCGATCCATAAATACATCATTACACTAGTCTAGTTTACTTCAAACACAAAGTTGTCAAAGTAATCAGTTCTGCACATTTAATTATTCTTGTGATTGCAAGTCTAGATCTTCATGACTACTAGAACAGTAGGTAACTTGATTGTCTGCTATGTGCGCATGTAAAGGCGATATTATCATTTTTATTGTAGGAAATTCGCATTAACTCTATATTAACACCTGTACTTATTTCCACCTACAAGTAAGTATATACCCATATCTTTCTCCATATAATAATTTAGGTACTTGTCATGCCCCATACACAGTGACCTGTAATATGAATTGTTATTATTATACTTCTATCCCGGATGAAGATCCTCCAACGTTCTCTACCAGTCCATACATTACAGTATTTGAGCTATTCTTATAACAATAATTCCTACTATGTTCCTACAGCTTTGTGAAGAAATAGAGGTCAATCGGGTTTCGATGATCACAAGTGCCGAAAAAAATGAAGGACCTCGTTGTTTGCCAAAATCTGAAATATGGAAAGACTGTGAGCCAACACTTCAGGGTTTCGGGGTTTGGGGTTTCGTGAGTACAAAAGCCAAACATCATCACACACAAAAACGCCCGAAATTGCGAAAGGGAAAGGTAGGACCCGCATTTCAGGGTTTCGGGGTCCAGAACTTCATGAGTTCTGGTATACAAACATCAACATAAACAAACTTTCGAAAATGAAAAAAAGGAAAGGTGGGTCCCGCATTTCGGGATTTCAGGGTTCGGAACTTCGCAAGCTCCGGTGTCCAAACATCAACATAAACAAACTTTCAAAAATGCAAAAAAGGAAAGGTGGGTCCTGTTATCCCCGATTTCTAGGGATAACTAGAAGATCATGTCTCGAGGCCCACAGGTCCTAGACAAGGAGTACCGAGAGAAGGATTGACCTAAGCATGGCCCTGGAGGGCCCATCTTTCTTCTTCTTCATCAGACTTGTCCTGACAACAACTGCAACATCCATCACCTTCGGCTTGGAATTGTATCGGAGAAGACTCTTGCTCCATGAGGTAATTGGTCCAGGTATCATGGTATGTGTCATATTTGATCATTATAACTTTCATATATATGCATCAGATTCCTTTCACTTCTGGCGACTGCTTGGATCTTACACTAACCCACTTGACCATGGTTGGGGGGATTGACAGGGCACCCTAGCAAGCTTGTACCCATAGGTTTTAGTTAGCCACCAGGGGGGATTTTGAAGAGCCATCGTTCACTCCCATCATATTATCATTTTTGCATCTTATCTCCCACTCATCTATCCCATTCCCCTAGTCCGGATATTAGGATGACCTATTTGTGGGGTTACACCTTATCTTGTGGGAAGAAGGGGCTAAAGGCCCAGGAGGTAAAAGCAATTGGTAAGAGATAAAAGCCATAAAAAATAAAACCTAGAGATGCCTCACCCAGGGATCCCTGAGAAGGCAATAAAAAGACTCTCAATAAGAAACAAGAGGGACCTGAAGAAAAATAACAAAACAAGACCTAGCCAAGAGGATGGGGGTTCTCATCATGAGCCAACCCATTATGTTCATGGGTACTTAGCAGTATGACATTGCCACTATCTAGTTACCATGCCAGGGCAGTGACCTTTGGTTGCATGGCCAAGGGAAAGGGGGTCTCATCACGAGCCAACCTTATCATCCCTGTGAAATTACTTATGGGTAACACTGTCATCTCTGGTCACCATGCCAAGGCAATGTCCTCTAGTTAGACCTTGGAACAAGAAGAAAAGATAATAAAGAAAATAAAGAATAAAGGCAAATAAAGGGCTTAGAAAGAATTGCATCCATGACAGGTACATCTCACCTCCTACAAAGGAACCCATGGATAATATTCACCCCTATCTTTCACTATGTCTTGACATCTTTTGACCACACCACCTCATGTTACATGGCTTGGATGATATCCTTTGGAAACTTTCCTTTTCTTATGGATGCTAGCCCAATAGGGCATTTTGTCTTTTTCTTCAGCTTTGTATAGTAGGTCATTGTAATGTCTTTGAGATATTAGATGATATGCTAGGGGTTTTATGCATGCATTTGATAAAATTAATGATGAAATATGATTGACATTGCTATGATCTCTAGGACTAATGAGCCCATGGAGGGTGAAGTTTTTGATGTCCAGGACCATGCCCGACGGATAGCTACCATGTGCACCAGTACACATGGGGAGATGATTAGTTCGGACCTCCATGGGGTTGAAGAGCCCATCATATAGTTGTTGGGACCTCATCAGGGGCAGAGACAGGATAGTGATTGATCGATCCTTTGCATGAGAGAAGAAGAAGGACATTTTCATCCAGGATGCCTTGGCTGAGCCCAGCCCTAGGGGGTTGAACCACTGCAGGTGGAACGTGTCCCTCTGATGGCCCAACATGTCACCCAGGAGCCCTTGACGTCACCTCCAGTGTATTGCACCTTGACAAAGTGTTTTGGCACGTGTGGCAGAGTTTGGAGGCCCAGAGAGGGCCAACGTTTGTCATCTAGTGCTATGATTTTCCCTAAAAAGGGCCAACGTCTCCCTCAAAGGGGCTAGACGTCTTTCTCATTGCTCATTTAGGGTTTTCTTTTAGCAGTTTAATGTAAAACAGTATGATTTTTAGTTGTTAGCCTTGTCGACTATTTTAATGACCTAATTTTAATTAAAGGTCATGAGATGATATATATTGAGGATGTTTTCCCTCATTTTGACGTAACACAATTCACTCACACTTGTGAGGTCTGATTTTTGCACCCTTCTAGGGTATATTTTCTTTCTAAGTGAGGCACACTTGTTATTGGAAGGATATTATTGGCATCTTGTGGCATTTCTCTCCAAGGAAGGTTTACAACTAGGGTTTGCATGTGTTTTCTTCATGATATGTAAGTGATTTTCTTGCAAAACTTCTTAATTGAATGGTTGTAGGTCTAATTTCTTGCATTTGCTTATTAAATTGTTGATTTGAAGACCTAGGTAACAAGCACACAAGTAGGTCATTGTTACATGTCCCCTTAGAGAGAGATTTTTCATCCATTGAAGAAGAGGGAATTAGCCTAGCCTTTGCTACACTCATCTTGCTTCTTCCCTTAAGCTAGCATTGAAGTTTATAGGTTGAAAGAGGGTGTCGTCCTAGGCCTAGGTTATCTACACCTAGGGCCATCATCTTCTAGGGTTTGAAAGCCTTGTCTTTACAACACTTTTTCTCACCTCATCCCTTAGACTTATCATTTATGCTAGCCGTTTTGCCAAGTTGACCTAAATAAGGAGGAAAGAGCACGAGGCCTTGCTTAAGCAACACCAGAGTGAGCCTCTTTCCCCTAGGGTTTTGATTCTAGGGCCCTGCCTTTGTAGCACTTTAGAACCTTTCCCTCTAGTCTTTAAGTCTTCATCCTTTCAAGACCTTGTGCCCTTATCTTGTTTGACTCCATATACCCTAAGGCACTGATCTCTAGCCTCCAACGTTGAAGTCTTAGTGTACAAAACCACTCTCAAAACTATAAATTTTGAAACCCTAACTAACAAAGTAACTTAATTAGGGCTGACGTCACAGTTGGTTATCTCATCTTGATGTAGCAAAAGTCAAATATAAGCAATTGAATGATGATTTGAAGCATTTATTGAGAAAATTGTTGATTGGATACATTGTTAGCTTGATCATCTTGATAGATATTGATGAATTGATGCTCTTTCATAGCTAATTGAAAAAACGTTGACTTCATTTGTATCTATTGCTTTACATTGCTTATTAAATGATAGAAGATAGTTATTGAAGTACTAACCCTTTGACTTATAGCCTGCATATATATATTGTATTGTTGTTGTTTTGTTCCGGGCAGGTGTTTTTAATTGGGCATACACTTCATTATTGGTTGTTTAGCCAGACTATCTGACCTAGGTGGCAACCTATGAGGAGGAAACTTTAACTTAGCCTCTTCAAAACCCCAGGTTGTCAGGGATGTCTCCCCTGGGATAACCTCCCTAAACGGAAAGAACCTCCCCATTGAGGTGACATTGGGTGCGGAAGGTTCCTATTACGCCATTTTGATCTCTATCCTTTAGCCTTCGACCTAAACTACAAACTGTGCGATAACATTTTGGCGCTGTTGTTGGGGACACTGAGTCAATCTTCCTCAATGAAAAATCTTTTGGTAAGCCTTGCCTCAAAGATATTTATCTTACAAGCTTACCTGGCAACTCCACTAGACCTTATTTCCCCTATTCTTTGATAGTTTCAAGAAAACTATCTGGCGACTCCAGAAACCAAAAGGAGATTCAATAATCCTCCTTTATCTTTCAGAAGGAAGCCTCCTTTGAATTCACTTGTTGCCAAGTCACTTTTTGGAAAGAGACTTCCTTTAAACATGTCTACCTCTCAGATCGGTACTACAAACCCAGTTAACAATCAAAGACAATGGTCATCTACTCTTTTCAAACCATTAGAAATGTCAGCTATACCAGGCTACCCTAGGCAAATGCCACCCAAGTATGAGAAGTGGTTGCCTAACTTTATCAGCACTGATGCCACCAGTGTCGAAGAGAATATGAGTAACTTTTGGGCATTCTTTCAGCTTCACCCCATCAGTGATGACGCTGAAGACTTGGTCATGAAGTTATTTTCTGCTACCCTTTATGATGTTATAAAACGTTGGTATCTCAATCTTCCTGATGGAAGCATCAAGACCATGGATAGACTTGAGAAACTCTTTCTCAAAAGGTGGAGCATCAAAGAAGACCCTAATATGATACTCACCCAACTAAATAGCCTTGCCAAGTATGAGAATGAGTCCATTCGGGAATTTCACACCAGATTTGAAGCATTACTCCAAAGAATTCCTACAAGCCATCATCCGAAAGATGATTACCTTGTTCATATTTACACCAGATATTTCAATGGACAACTAGGGTATATTCTTAGAGACAAAGACCCCCAATCCATTCAAGAAGCCCAAGAGCTCGCTACCAAGATAGAAGGAAATATTCTTTCATCCAAGATTGATCTCTTTGCTAACTCCAGGGGGAGAATAAACACCAAGCAGAAAGTAGTACACAATGTTGAACCTACTTCAGATCTCTGTACCAGTATCAAGAAGTTGCAAGCTTCCATGGATAGCATCATGAAGAATCAAGAAGAAATGATGAACCAGATCATTAGACTTGAAAAGTTTCAGATCCGGGCCCCTAGATCTCCATTCAAAGGGAAATTCCAGAAAGGGAACCAAGTCTACAAGCCGAAGAATGAAAATGAAGTCCCAAATACTCTGGCCCCTACAAACGTTGTTGATGAAAACCCTTGGTGCCTAGAATGTAGTGAAGCACATTGGGAACATGAATGCCCTTATAACGCTGGCCAACAACAAGTCAACAATTTGGACTGCTTCATGAATCTTCATCAGATAAATATCACAGATATGGAACATCAACAAGCCCTAAAGGAAGCAACAAGGATGGAAATAATAAACAAATTGGACCAGGAATCAGGAGAAAAGATAAAAAAGCAGGAAGTTCAAGTATACAAGAGAAAGAATCTGAAACAACCTACTGTTGATCAACCAAAATCTCTTAAGGCTCCTCCTCCCAAGACATCCAAGACTAGTAAGGTTGACCTTGATTTTGACTTTGAAGGGGCTTTATCAAAGATGCATGTGAACGTTCCCCTAAAAGAAGCAATTAAGATCCCATCTATTAAAGAACAATTTGATACTTTCTTTTCGGGATCAGCTGAGCCTATGGACCCCCCAATTATATTGCAAGCTGATCATTTCAGGGTCCAGTATGGTGAAAACCCCCCTTTCTTCATGACTTTAATGATGAACAACAAATACCTTAACAATTGCATGCTAGATACAGGTGCTATTGCCAACATGATGTCTCTTAAAGTCATGCAACAAATGGGTTTGAAGGTCACTAGGCCTTACAGGAATGTGTGTGGCTTTGAATCTAAAGAAATACCCACACATGGTGTGGTTGAAAATGTTGAAGTACACTTGAAAGAATTCCCCGAGAAGACAATCCACATAGATATTATAGTGGTTGATGTCCCAGATGTATGGGGAATGTTGTTGTCTAGTAAGTTTGGTGCAATGATAGGCGGGTCTCTTGAGATGTATCTCACCTTTTTGTGATTACCTTTGAAATATGGGACAACTAGACGTTTATTCAATGTACCAATAACTGGAAATCATGTACAGGATATCGTTCCTCCCATAAGTGACAATAAAGCGCAGAAAGATGTGATACAAACTCTTCAATAATATTCTCCGGAAGATATTCCCTTTGCAACAGAAGAAGAGTGACCGGATTGAATGGCCCAAGAAAGAAGAATACCAACAACTCCTAGATGAATTTTAGAACAAAGAAGTTGGGACAATGAAGATATTAAAAAGGAAAAAGGATGAAGATGACGTGCAAATCCACCCATCCCAACAAGAGGTTTTTACAACAGAATCCCACCCACCTCCCTCAATACAATACACTAGGGTTGTTCAAGGAACAACCAAACACAAGATCAGAAAATACAAGGAGGGAGATTTGGTATGGATGTGGGATACTCAGAAAGGAGAGCCAACTAATGTGAAAGGAAGTACGCAATCATGGCTCGGACCTTTCAAAGTAGGAATGGAATCAGTTGATAACTCATACTATTTGTCCACTTTGGAAGGAAGAAGGTGCCCATTACCCATCAGTGGGCACCACCTCAGACCCCACCAAGGTGGAGGGACATGACTCCACAGGTAAGCATAGGTAGGTAGGCATTCTTCTGTGTATTATACCACTTGCATTTCATGTTAGTTTGTTTCCTCACATGAATATTGATTGTTTTATTTTAGTCATATATATATATATATTATATTTGCGGGGTGGAAATACCACCCCACCTTTGTTACTGATGCCCTTTTCGAGTGTGAGCAGGTCTGTAGGTTTATGCCAGAGATGTTGAGGTTATCATGTGCTCTATGGTGAGCACATGTCCCCAAGTTGGAGCCAGATGTTATCCCCAATTTATAGGGATAACTAGGAGATCATGTCTCGAGGCCCACAGGTCCTAGACATGGAGTACCAAGAGCAGGATTGACCTAAGCATGGCCCTGGAGGGCCCATCTTTCTTCTTCTTCATCAGACTTGTCCTGTCAGCAGCTGCAACATCCATCACCTTTGGCTTGGACTTGTATCGGAGAAGACTCTTGCTCCATGAGGTAATTGGTCCATGTATCATGGTATGTGTCATATTTGATCATTATAACTTTCAGATATATGCATCAGATTCCTTTCACTTCTGACAACTGCTTGGATCTTACACTAACCCACTTGACCATGGTTGGGGGGATTGACAGGGTACCCTATCAATCTTGTACCCATATGTTTTGGTTAGCCACCAGGGGGGATTTTGAAGAGCCATTGTCTGCTCCCATCATATTATCATTTTTGCATCTTATCTCCCACTCATCTATCCCATTCCGCTAGTCCGGACATTAGGATGACCTATTTGTGGGGTTACACCTTATCTTGTGGGAAGAAGGGGCTAAAGGCCCAGGAGGTAAAAGCAGTTGGTAAGAGATAAAATCCATAAAAAATAAAACCTAGAGATGCCTCGCCCAGGGATCCCCGAGAAGGCAATAAAAAACCTATCAATAAGAAACAAGAGGGACCCGAAGAAAAATAACAAAACAAGACCTAGCCAAGAGGATGGGGGGTCTCATCACGAGCCAACCCATTATGTTCATGGGTACTTAGCAGTATGAAATTTCCACTATTTGGCTACCATGACAGGGTAGTGACCTTTGGTTGCATGGCCAAGGGAAAGGGGGTCTCATCACAAGCCAGCCTTATTACCCCTGTGAAAGTACTTGTGGGTAACACTATCAGCTTTGGTCACCATGCTAAGGAAGTGTCCTCTAGTTAGACCTTGGAACAAAAGTAAAAGATAATAAAGAAAAGAAAGAATAAAGGCAAATAAAGGGCTTGGAAAGAATTGCATCCATGACAGGTACAACTCACCTTCTACAAAGGAACCCACAGATAATATTCACCCCTGTCTTTCACTATGTCTGGACATCCTTTGACCACACCACCTTGTGTTACATGGCTTGCATGATATCCTTTGGAAAATTTCCTTTTCTTATGGATGCTGGCCCAATAGGGCATTTTGTCTTTTTCTTCAGCTTTGTATAGTAGGTCATTGTAATGTCTTTGAGCTATTAGATGATATGCTAGGGGTTTTATGCATGCATTTGATAAAATTAATGATGAAATATGATTGACATTGCTATGCTCTCTAGGACTAATGAGCCCATGGAGGGTGAAGTTTTTGATGTGCAAGACCATGCCCGACGGACAGGTACCAAGTGGACTGGTACACATGGGGAGATGATTAGTTCGGACCTCCATGGGGCTGAAGAGCCCATCAAATGGTTGTTGGGACCTCATTAGGGGCAGAGACAGGACAGTGATTGATCGAGCCTTTGCACGAGAGAAGAAGAAGGACATTTTCATCCAGGACGCCTTGGCTGAGCCCAACCCTAGGGGGTTGACCCACTGTAGGTGGAACGTGTCCCTTTGATGGCCTAGCAAGTCATCCAGGAGCCCTTGACGTCACCTCTATTGTATTACACCTTGACAAAGTGTTTTGGCACGTGTGGTAGAGTTTGGAGGCCCAAAGAGGGCCAACGTTTGTCATCTAGTGCTATGATTTGCCCTAAAAAGGGCCAACGTCTCCTGCAAAGGGGCTAAACGTCTTGCTCATTGCTCATTTAGGGTTTTCTTTTAGCAGTATAATGTAAAACAGTATGATTTTTAGTTGTTATCCTTGTCGGCTATTTTAATGACCAAATTTTAATTAAAGGTCATGAGATGATATATATTGAGGATGTTTTCCTTCATTTTGGCATAACACAATTCACTCACACTTGTGAGGTCTGATTTTTGCACCCTTCTAGGGTATATTTTCTTTCTAAGTGAGGTGCACTTGTTATTGGAAGGATATTCTTGGCATCTTGTGGCATTTATCTCCAAGGAAGGTTTACAACTAGGGTTTGCATGTGCTTTCTTCATGATATGTAAGTGATTTTCTTGCAAAACTTCTTAATTGAATGGTTGTAGGTCTAATTTCTTCCATTTCCTTATTAAATTTCTGATTTGAAACCCTAGGTAACAAGAACACAAGTAGGTCATTGTTACATGTCCCCTTAGAGAGAGATTTTTCAGCCATTGAAGAAGAGGGATTGAGCCTAGCCTTTGCTACACTCATCTTGCTTATTCCCTTAAGCTAGCGTTGAAGTTTATAGGTTGAAAGAGGGTGATGTCCTAGGCATAGGTTATCTACACCTAGGGCCATCATCTTCTAGGGTTTGAAAGCCTTGTCTTTACAACACTTTCTCTCACCCCATCCCTTAGACTTATCATTTATGCTAGCCATTTTTCCAAGTTGACCTAAAGAAGGAGGAAAGAGCATGAGGCCTTGCTTAAGAAACACCGGAGTGAGCCTCTTTCCCCTAGGGTTTTGATTCTAGGGCCCTACCTTTGCAACACTTTAGAACCCTTCCCTCTAGTCTTTAATTCTTCATCCTTTCAAGACCTTGTGCCCTTATCTTGTTTGACTCCATATACCCTAAGGCACTGATCTCTAGCCTCCAACGTTGAAGTCTTAGTGTACAAAACCACTCTCAAAACTATAAATTTTGAAACCCTAACTAACAAACTAACTTAATTAGGGATGACGTCACAGTTGGTTATCTCATCTTGACGCAACAAAAGTCGAATATAAGCAATTGAATGATGATTTGAAGCATTTATTGAGGAAATTGTTGATTGGATACATTGTTATCTTGATCATCTTGATAGATATTGATGAATTGATGCTCTTTCATAGCTAATTGACAAAACATTGACTTCATTTGTATCTATTGCTTTACATTTCTTATTAAATGATAGCAGATAGTTATTGAAGTACTAACCCTTTGAGTTATAGCCTGCATATATATATTGTATTGTTGTTGTCTTGTTCCAGGCAGGTGTTTTCAATTGGGTATACACTTCATTATTGGTTGTTTAGCCGGACTATTTGACCTAAGTGGTAACCTGTGAGGAGGAAACATTAACCTTGCTTTATACCTTAGCTTCTTCAAAACCCCAGGTTGTCGGGGATGTCTCCCCTGGGCTAACCTCCCTAAATAGAAAGAACCTCCCCATTGAGGTGACATTAGGTGGGGAAGGTTCCTGTTATGCCAGTTTGATCTCTATCCTTTAGCCTTCGACCTTAACTACAAACTGTACGATAACAAGTCCCGCATTTCAGGATTTCGGGGTTTGGAACTTTGCGAGTTCCGGTGTCCAAACATCAACATGAACAAACTTTCGAAATGTGAAAGAAAAGAAAGGTGAGACCCGTATTTCAGGATTTCGGGGTTTGGAACTTCGCGAGTTCCAATGTCCAAATATCAACATAAACAAACTTTCGAAAAAGCGAAAAAGTAAAAGTGGGTCCCACATTTTGGGATTTCGGGGTTCGGAACTTCACGAGTTTTGGTGTCCAAACATCAACATGAACAAACTTCCGAAATGCGAAAGAAAATAAAGGTGAGACCCGTATCTCGAGATTTCACGGTTCAGAACTTCGCGATTTCCATAGCCAAACATCCAACGTACAACAATTCCTTAATTGCGAAAAAGAAAGGAACTAACATTTCGGGATTTCAGGATTCTAGGTTTTGGGGTTTCAACTGCCAAACAACAACACACAACAATTCCTGAATTCCGAAATGTGAAAGGGTGTGGGACCAACACTTCGGGATTTCAGGATTCGGGGTTTCGAAAAGCAAGGGAACTTTGTATAAATGTAACCAGCAAGCCCCGAATTCCGAAATTCACATTATTTTCATAATTCTAAGATTTTTGCCTTGTACTGGTATTCTTACTTTCGTTCTATGAAAGAGTAGGTGTAGAAGGATTCAATATCAGTTTACTTATCAGAATTGCAAAAAAAATCTAACTTCTGAGTTTTATACGCATATAACCTATAAATGGGGTATAATAGGGTAACAGGTTCTGTAAAAGGTAACTCCTATTATGTTCACTTAAATCCTCTTTAAACAATGCATTAACGTCAACAGTACTAGATTTGTGCATCTATATAAATACATGAATAAGAATATCATTCCATCAAAGTTTGGAAATTATAATTGATGATCCGAGGGATCTGAGTATGGTTTCCGGGGGTTCCCAGAATTCTTTAAATTTTTGAATTTTGTACATCTAGTATTTTGACTTCAGATTAAACCTAACCCGTAGATGGACCGGCTTTCTTAAACTCAACTCCTATAAAAATAATTTTTCCTAGCACTTCCAGATTTTGAGAGGGACCACTCCAGAGATTAGACTGTGATTGTACATTTAATACCATGATAAATGTCATCCATTGAAAGAATTATTTCAAATTTAGAAACAATTAGATCCATAATATCAGTTATACACAAAACATCCAAGAACAAAAAGGTTTACATTAACGCAATTAGATATAATCACTCAACAGATACCTGCCATCAATCAAAACATAGCCATTCGAAATAGAGAGGGGTAGATCAACATATTTGAATCCAATCCATAGGAAGACAAAGGGAACAACCACATTCCTCCCAACCATAGAACAATGCAGCCAAAGTCACCTGCCTGATTCACCCCCTAGCCTGACCATGAATCCATGAGGGCGAACTTGGAAACTCCGCCTCAACAATGTCCTTCAATTCCAACAGTTATCCTCTTGCCTCGCACTTACTCAACAATGCTCATAACATCAAGGAAAATTTGTTTCAGCAGGATCCTCTTGCCTCACACTCCATCCATAGTGTTCATAACAGCAAGAGAGCTTAAAAATATTTTCCCCAGCATACTTGGCAGCGTCCTGCCTCCTCACATATGCTATTTATCAATTTTTCCCAGGTCTTTTTCCCTCCTTTGGGGATTTTCACAGATTTCTTAATCCCTGATTCTCAGGGGCTTCCAATGGCCAAATATTTGATTTTCCACTTGTAATAATCATCCCAGAGGCAGTTCCAACTTGTTCCCCACTCATGGAGTCATGGTCAACTGATTTTAACATCGTTGTTCCATTTGTCCTCCTGCAATTTAATATAACTGTTATGTTGTTATACAAGTGTCATAGTCAAATAGTTAGTTGAATACAAATAGATCTCTGCCCAACAGTCACAATAATTAAATACAATTATTAAATTTGAAATTCAGAATTTCCATAAATGGCAAAAAATTTCCAGATTCAAATTTGCCAAAAACGGAAATAAATTTCCAGCACACAAAAATTAAAAATTATTTTATTTTTGGGGGATGTCACATCCTTTCCCCCTTCAGTAAAACACTGTCCTCACTATTCGTTCCTTTCCTGGAACAAGATTGGATGAGATTTCCACAAATCTCCCTCCAATTCCCAAGAGGCCTCCTCAGGACTAAAGTGCTTCCATTGCACCTTTACCTGAGTGACCGCTCTGTTCTGAAGTGTTATTTCTCTTCAGTCCAGAATGCATAGGGGTTCCACCTGGAACTTGCCTTTGGGTTCCACCTTCACCAAGTTCCAATCAATCATATGAGTAGGGTCATGAATATACTTTTTCAACAAAGATACATGAAATACATTATGAATTCTTAGATTAGCTAGAAGTGCAAGTTGATATGCTACGGGTCCAATTCGAGCTAGTATCTTGAAGGGTCAATAAAACCTGGGTGCCATCTTGGCACAGTTCCCTAACTTCAACGAGCTTTTTCGGGCTTTGACCTTCAGGTAAACATGATCTCCCACTTGAAATTACACGTGTCTTCTTTTTTGATCTGCATAGCTCTTATGTCTGTCCTATGCTTCTTTCAAGTTTTGTTGTACCTTCCTTACCATGTTCTCCATTTCTTGGAGCATCTCTGGTCCAACCATGAGTTTGTCAGCCAGGTTATCCCAGTTAATTGGACTTGTACACTTTCTGCCGTACAGTATTTCGAAAGGGCTCAACTTAAGCCGAAGTTTGGTACCCATTGTTATATGCAAATTCTACCAAGTGTAGGTAGTATTCCCACTTGTTCGGCTTTGTTCTTACATACATGCAGAGCATATCCTCTATGATTTGGTTTGTCCTTTCAGTCTTTCCATCCATTTGTGGATGATAACTCGTACTGAAATTCAAATTAGTATGTAGCCCTGCAAATAATTCCTTCCAAAAAGAGGATGTGAATTTTACGTCTCTATCTGAAATCACCATTTTAGGAATACCATGCAGTCTAAAAATTTATTTCATGAATATTTCAGCAATGTTAATAGCTTTAAAAGTAGACTTTACAGGAATAAAGTGTGCAGACTTACTGAGTTTATCGATTACAACCATGATAGAATCATTATGTTTCTAAGTTTTAGGAAAACCTGTTATAAAGTCCAACGATATGGTCTCCCATTTCCATTCTGGTACTGGTAATGGTTGTAATAGGCCGGCTAGATGCTGGCATTCGACCTTAACCTACTGACAATCTTGGCACCTAGACAAGTACTCTATTGCTTCGCCCTTCATGTTAGGCTAGTAAAATAGTTTTTTGAGGGATATTATTGTTTTTTGGTAGCCTGGATGGCCAGAATATGATTTCTTATGCACTTCGTCTAAAATAGTTAATTTCAGCTCTGCTAAATCTGGTATGTAAAGTCTATTTTTAAATCTTAATAGTCCCTTCTTGTCGATACTTATATCTGGTTTATCTGGGTTTGTGATACTATTTTGAACTTCTGCCATCATCTTAGTGTAATTTTCGTCGTTAACACCTATCGTTCTTATTCTTTGTTCCATATCACTTTCTACCCTGCTGATATTTATCTCAAATAACCCATGTACTCTTCTGCTTAAAGCATCTACTACTTTATTTTCCTTACCCTTGATATGTCTGACCTTGAAGTTGAATTCACTCAAGAAGGCTAGCCACCTTGCTTGTCTTGCATTAATGTCTGGTTGGTTAAACAGATATTTCACTCCACTATTATCCGTCAATAGTAAGAATTTTTTGCCCATTATATAGTGTCGCCACATTTTTAAGTCATGTATTACTGCTGCCAATTCTAAGTCATGAGTGACATAATTTCACTCATGTTCCTTTAATTTTCAGGACTCATAACAAATCACGTGCCCTTCCTGAGTTATAACACCACCTAGTCCCTCTTTACTTGCATCAACGCATATTGTGAAGTCTTTATCTGGGTCTGCTACCTTCAAGATGGGCGCCGATTTCAATAATTCTTTTAGCTTGTTAAAACTGTCTTGACACTTTTGCGACCAGTTAAACTTGGTCCCTTTCTTTTGTAATGACGTGATAGGGTAGGCTATCTTGGAGAACCCTTCTATAAATCTGTGATAATATCTGGTGATTCCCATGAATGACTGGATATCTTCCACATCCTTAGGCACTGACCATTCCATAATGTATTTTATCTTTTCCGGGTCTACGACAATACCTTCTGAGGAAATGACATGTCCTAAATATTGTATTTCTTTTTGATAAAAATCACATTTGTCGAATTTTACGTATAGTTTGTGTTTCCTTAGTGTTTTCAGAACTATTCATAAGTGTTCATCATGTTCCTCCTCCATTTTAGAATAGACCAGAATATTGTCGATAAATACTACTACGAACTTGTCTAAGTACTGGATTAATTTTTTTTTCATCAAGCACATAAATGTGGCTGGTGCATTAGTGAGTCTGAAAGGTATGACTACAAACTCATAGTGTTTGTATCTTGTACGAAAAGTTGTTTTGTTTATGTCCTGGTCCTTTATCCTAACTTGATGATAACTGGATCGTCAATCCAATTTTGAGAAGATCTTGGCCCCACCTACTTGATCAAACAGATTATTTATTCATGGTAAGGGGTATTTGTTCTTAATGGTCACTTTGTTCAATTGTCTATAATCGATACATAGTCTTAGAGTACCGTCTTTCTTTTTCACAAAGAGGACTGGTGCACCCCATTGTGAGACACTTGGTCTGATATATTCCTTGTCCAACAATTCCTGTAATTGTATTTTTAATTCTGTCAGTTCTAGTAGACTCATTCGTTAGGGTGATTTTGAGATAGGGGTTGATCCGGATAGTAAGTCTATAGAGAAATCTATTTCTCTCCTGGGAGGTAATTCGGGTATCTCATCAACAAACATGTCTCTGAATTCCCATAGGACAACAAAGTCTTCTAACTTGGGCTTATCTTCTGTTTCTAATAGATTCGTCACTTGGATGGCATAAACTTGACATCCCTTTCTAATACATTTCTTGAATTGCATCGTTGAAACTTGTCTGACTGACACAGGTTTTGGTATACCTTGGGCTGTTCTAACAATGCCAAAATTATCTTTATAGCTAAGTATCTTTGTATAACAGTCTAGTATTACGTTGTGTTGTACCAACCAATCCATCCCGATAATCATATCATAAGATCCTAGTGGTAGGATGATCAAATTGGTCCTTATCTTTTGACCATCTAAGCTAAACTCAAGATCAAAAATAAAGTTAACTACTTTTCTTTTAGTACCTGTTGCTAGTTGTACAAGCCAAGATTTTTCATGCTTTTGTTTCTTAAGTTTATTCAGCTCTACTACATCGGGAGTAATATAACTTAACGTAGCTCCAAGGTAAATTAAAACATAAATTTGAGTGTCATGGATTTTACCTTCGATTTCTACCACCGAGGACTGGTGGTCAGCTTGTCAACCATCTATGGCTGTATTTATTCGATGCAAACTTCTGCCCATGTCTCCCACTGTCGAGGCTTCCTGTAAATTGTGAACATCAGTTCTGTTTGTTGTAATTAAACATGGACAGTTCCTCCTTAGATGAGGCTCTCCACACCCCCAACACTTTAATGGCTCGCGGAAGTTTTCCCCAAACTTTTTCGTTCCCAGGTTTACCAGTTTACCGCTACCTTGCGTGTTCGGATGATTGGATTGAAAATCTTTCCTTGGAAAAATTTTTGCTGCATTCGGATAAGGAGCTAGCTGGTATCCCTTCTTTCGCTAGTGCATTCCATCTTGCTTCTTATCCTTCCAGGTCTTGGGAAACTCTACCCGCTGTTTATACTGGTCATAGCACATTCGTTCCTTCCTGAATGTCTCACTCAAGGATTTGGGTTTGTCAAACTCAATTCTGTCCATGTAGGACTGTGGTAAACAACTTAAGAATCGCTAGATTTTTACCTCATCCTCCCGGATGTATGGTATGAACCTTAGTAGTTCCAGAAATTTATTTATAAGGTCCTCCATCATCATTTGTCTGAGTCGTAACTCATAAAATTCTTTCATCTTCCTTTCATAATAGCTTTCAGAAAGGTATTGTTTCTTAAAATACTTCTTAAAGTCAGACCATTCCAACTATTTCTCCTTTAGGCCTTTGGCCAATTTCAGGTCCTGCCACCAAATGCTAGCCTTCCCCTTCAGATTGTCGATGGCCATTCTGACTTTCATGTTACTGGAATAGTTGTAGATTTGGAAGTATTTTTTGATGTCCAACAACCATGCCTCGGCTTCTTCTCCTGTCTTGGATTCTCCATCAAAAGTAGTTGGTTTAATCTTTTTAAATTCTCCTTCAAGGTGGTTGGTTTGTTTTCTTTTTTTGTCTAGTCAGGTTTTTTATTTAGCTGAAGGTGTCCCTTCAGACGAACTGTCTCCTTTTTCTGTCTTCGCACCAGAATTATTGGAGGCCCTTTTGTTGACCTCTTCCTCATGGTTATCATCTTTTGGGATTTTCTTTGTTACTATACTACACAACAGGACTTCATTTATCTCTTGTTGTTCCTGCTGTGCCTTCTTCAATTTTTCATTGTCAGCCTTGAAAACCTGTAGTTCAACAACAAGGTTCCTCATTGTTTCCAACACCTCCGTGGGTGAGCTTCCATCACTGCTATGTCTTGGATCTCCAGGAGGTCCTTGTTGCAGATTCTCTTCCACCCTGATTTTTGCACCTTCTTGAGCTGCCATTATTCAACACAAAATAGAAAAGATTTATGTTTGTAATCCACAAGATTTATTAGTTTCTCATAAATCAAAATATATACTAAGTAATTAATGTGGCCCTGTTCACGCCCAGTGTTGTAACTTTTTCTCTGATACGATATGTAATGTACCTCAAATTTACCATAAAAATAATAATTCAATGACATAATTCAACTTCGTTTAAGCTTAGAATTTAAGAGAAGGTAAGATTCAATTCGATCCATAAATACATCATTACACCAATCTAATTTACTTTGAACAGAAAGTTGTCAAAGTAATCAGTTTTTCACATTTAATTATGCTTGTGATTGCAAGTCTGGATCTTCATGACTGCTAGAACAGTAGGTAACTTGACTATCTACTATGTGCACGTGTAAAGGCGGTATTATCATTTTTACTGTAGGAAATTCGCTTTAACTCTATCTTAACATCTGTACTTATTTCCACCTACAAGTAAGTATATACCCATATCTTTCTCCGTATAATAATTTAGGTACTTGTCATGCCCCGTACACAGTGACCTGTAATATGAACTTTTATTATTATACTTCTATCCCGGATGAAAATCCTCCAACGTTCTCTACCAGTCCATACATCATAGTATTTGAGCTATTCTTATAACAATAATTCCTACTATGTTCCTACAGCTTTGTGAAGAAACATAGGTCAATTGGAATCGGTGATCACAAGTGCCGAACAAAACGAAGGACCCCGTTGTTTTCCAAAATATGAAATACGGAAAGACTGTGGGCCAACACTTTGGGGTTTCGGGGTTCGGGGTTTCACGAGTACAAAATCCAAACATCAACACACACAACAACTCCCGAAATTGCGAAAGGGACAGGTAGGACCCGCATTTCACAGTTTCGGGGTTCAGAACTTCATGAGTTCTGGTGTCCAAACATCAACATAAACAAACTTTCGAAAATGAGAAAAAGGAAAGGTGGGTCCCGCATTTCGGGATTTCGGGGTTCGGAACTTCACGAGTTTCGGTGTCCAAACATCAACATGAACAAACTTCCGAAATGCGAAAGAAAAGAAAGGTGAGACCCGTATTTCGAGATTTCGGGGTTTGGAACTTCGCGAGTTCCAGTGTCCAAATATCAACATAAACAAAATTTCGAGAAAGCGAAAAAGGAAAAGTGGGTCCCGCATTTCGGGATTTTGGGGTTCGGAACTTCACAAGTTCCGGTGTCCAAACATCAACATGAAAAAACTTCCGAAATGCAAAAGAAAAGAAAGGTGAGACCCGTATTTCAGGATTTCGGGGTTTGGAACTTCACGATTTCCATAGCCAAACATCCAACGTACAACAATTCCCGAATTGCGAAAAAGAAAGGAACTAACATTTCAGGATTTCAGGATTCGGGGTTTCGGGGTTTCAATTGCCAAACAACAACACACAACAACTCCTAAATTCTGAAAGGTGAAAAGGTGTGGGACCAACACTTCGAGATTTTGGGATTTGGGGTTTGGAAAAGTAAGGGAACTTCGTATAAATGTAACCAGCAAGCCCCGAATGCCGAAATTCACATTATTTTCATAATTCTAAGATTTTTGCCTTGTACTAGTATTCTTACTTTCGTTTTGTGAAACAATAGGTGTAGAAGGATTCAATATCCATTTACTTATCAGAATTCCAAAAAAAATCTAACTTTTGAGTTTTATATGCATATAATCTATAAAAGGGGTACAATAGGGTAACAAGTTCTGTAAAAGGTAACTCCTATTATGTTCACTTAGAGCCTCTTTAAACAATGCATTAATGTCAACAGTACTAGATTTGTGCATCTATGTAAATACATGAATAAGAATATCATTCCATAAGAATTTGGAAATTATAATTGATGATCCGAGGGATCTGAGTATGGTATCCGGGTGTTCCTAGAATTCTTTAACTTTCCGAATTTTGTACATCTAGTATTTTGACCTCAGATTAAACCTAACCCGTAGATGGATCGGCTTTCTTAAACTCAACTCCTATAAAAATAAATTTACCTAGCACTTCCAGATTTTGGGAGGGACCACTCCAGAATTTAGAATGTGATTGTACATTTAATACCACGATAAATGTCATCCATTGAAAGAATTATTTCAAATTTAGAAACAATTAGATGCATAATATCAGTTACACACAAAACATCCAAGAACAAAAAGGTTTACATTAACACAATTAGATATAATCACTCAACAGATACCTTCCATTAATCAAAACATAGCCATTCGAAATAAAGAGGGGTAGATCAACATATCTGAATCCAATCCACAGGAAGACAAAGGGAATAGTCACGTTCCTCCCAACCATAGAACAGGGCAGCCAAATTCACCTTCCCGATTCACCCCCTAGACTGACCTTGAATCCATGAGGGAGAACTTGGAAACTCCTCCTCAGCAATGTCCTTCAATTCCAACAGTTATCCTCTTTCCTCACACTTACTCAACAGTGCTCATAACAGCAAGGGAAATCTTTTTCAGCAGGCTCCTCTTGCCTCACACTCCATCCTTAGTGTTCATAACAGCAAGAGAGCTCAAAAATCTTTTCCTCAGCATACTTGGCAACGTCCTCACATATGTTGATTATCAATTTTGCCTAGGTCTTTTCCCCTTCTTTGGGGATTTTCGCAGCTTTCTTAATCCCTGATTCTCAGGGGCTTCTAGTGGAAAAATATCTGATTTTCCACTTGTAATAATCATCCCAGAGGCAGTTCCAACTTGTTCCCCACTCATGGAGTCATGGTCAGCTGATTTTAACATGGTTGTTCCATTTGTCCTCCTGCAATTTAATATAACTATTTTGTTGTTATACAAGTGTTATAGTCAAATAGTTAGTTGAGTCCAAATAGATCTCTGCCCAACAGTCACAATAATTAAATACAATTATTAAATTTGAAATTGCCATAAATGGCAAAAATATTCCAGATTCAAATTTGCCAAAAACGGAAATAAATTTCCAACACACAAAAATTAAAAATTATTTTATTTTTGGGGGATGTCACAGATGGGTTACTAACCACCACGTTATATTGTTATCACACTCCTTATAAATAATATAACTACAATTTTCGTAAATAGGTCTACTAATGCGATGCAAATATCATGTCATCATAATGTGATGCAAATATCCTATCGTCGCAATGTGATGAACTTAGCCCCTTCATCCCAAGCTCACGAAAATAACCATATTGTCGCAATGTGACAAACATAGCCTCATCATCAGAATGTCAGGAACATAGCCTCATCTTCGCGATGTGATGCAAATATCATGTCGTCGTAATGTGACAAACAATTCCAAATGTTACTACTTGAATGTCATCCTTAGTCTTGGTCAACCATGGTCATATCCAACCATGGTCACTTATGGAAAACAACTGTCAAACATGGTTATCCATTGTTAGCCATGGTAAACCACAGTCAATCATGGTCATGGTCAATCAATTTTAACCATGTAGTGAAGGTCATCCATAGTGAAGGTCTACGGAAGTTAACCATGGTCATGATCAACCATAATTAACCATGATAATGATAATCCAAGGTCAACCATAATTAACCATGTCCATGGTCAACTAATAATGTATTAATATATTAATCAATTAATAGATTACATTATGAATGTATTAATACTTTAATATGTTATATTATACAATAATATATTAATACTTTAATTTATATATTACATGTAATAATGTATTATTAATGTTTTAATAATTTAATAATTGTAACGACCCTAAATGAATAAATGATTAAAGATTACAAAGAAAAATCAGTTAAAGAAAATAAGCATGATTAATTGTGTGATAATCAAACTGTAGAATGCATTTAATGAACTGTGACAGAAATTAAGGAAAAA
Source organism: Picea engelmannii (assembly GCA_009831015.1). Classification (NCBI taxonomy): domain Eukaryota; kingdom Viridiplantae; phylum Streptophyta; class Pinopsida; order Pinales; family Pinaceae; genus Picea; species Picea engelmannii. Next base: position 86,013 of record ML804696.1, read on the forward strand.
GAAATAAAATAATGTAAGAACAGGGATGGCGTAGGCTGCCAAGGGTGGCGTGCGCAGGGCAAGAAGCCCAAAAATCCCAAGAAGATAAGGAAAATGTTAATGAAACGGAGTACGGGGGACAGAGGGTGGTTGTGAGGAGTAACTGCGTGAGGTGGTCGGGAGGAACAAGGCGGGGACGAGGGGGATGTGTGGGCCATTTTTTTGGGGAGAGAGGATGGACGC
>ML804696.1:93288-104170 GCA_009831015.1 Picea engelmannii
GAAAAGCACTTTCTCTTAGATTGTCCAACCTATACCCATATTAAATCTCATTTTCAAAATATTGATCACACTACCAACCTTCCTAACCTCTTAACTCAACAAAAGTATGGTGATCTTGGAAAGCTTCTCTTAATGCTTTTCGAGCACAAAAACAAAATTTTAAGGAATCATAAGTAATCACTTACCCTCTTAAGGTCCGATAGACCAATTAAGTCTTAGTTGATGTTAATCATCATCATCATTAAACTTTAGTAATGTATTTATTAAGATATTTATATTTATATTTGTATTAATATATTTATATATTAATATTTTAATAAAGTATCTATTAATATATTTAATAATCTATTAACTAATTAATACATTACATTATTGATGTATTATTACTTTAATTTGTTACATTATACATTAATGTATTAATAATTTATTAATGTATTATTAAATACATTAAGATCAATCTATTATTACTAGATTAATGTATTATTTTATAAGTGTATTAATAATATATTAATGATACTTTAGTAATGTATTTATTAATGGATTTAATGTATTAAATGTTCTAGTAGTAGTAATGTATTTATTAATGGATTTAATGTATTAAATGTGTTAGTGTATGTAATGATGTATTAAAATGTATTATTTAATTAAAAATGTATTACTATTTTAAAAATATATTTATTAATGTATTATTATCTTAGTTAGTATATTAATATATTACTTTAATAGTGTATTAATTATTTTATAAAATATAGTAATGTAATAATATATTTTTAATGTATTAACATTTTAATAATGTTTTACTAAATATATTAAGATCCATGTACGATTACATTATTAATGTATTAAACTTTAGTAATGTATTTATTAAATTAAGATATTTTTATTATGGTATTTATATTTATATTAAGGTATTAATATTTTAATAAAATATTTATTAATGGATTTAATGATGTATGAATGTATTAATAAAATAATGGATTATATATTTATGTATCAATTTATTAATAAATTTATATATTACATTATAAATTTATATATTAATGATTTAATTTACACATTACAATGTAATAATGTATTACTAGATACATTAAGGTCAATCTATTACTACTTTATTAATGTATTATCATTGTATTACTTTATTAGTAATTTAATACTTTATTAATGATATTTTATTAATGTATTTAATGTATTAAATGTGTTAGTGTATTTAATTATGTATTATTAATGTATTAATTATGTAGTAATATACTAATGTATTGTTAATGTATTAACATTTTAATAATCTATTATTGATATATTACTTTATTAATGTATTAATACTTTAAGAATGCATTAATTAATATATTACATTTTATTGTTAATGTATTACTCATTTAATAATGTTTTACTAAATACATTGAATATATATGACTACATTATTAATATATTAATAATGTATTACTTTATTAGTATATTAATAATTTAGCAATATATTAATGTATAAATTGATTAATATATTACATTATTAATCTATCAATCAATAAGTTAATTTATACACTACATTAATATATTACTATATCAGTTATCTTACATTACATTATTAATGTATGAGTCAATGTATACTTGAAGGTATTAATACATTATTAATGCATTATTATTTTAATATGTTACATTTTTTTTTTTAAGTAAAAAAGGTTGGAGCCTATTATATTACCATAAACAGAATACATAGTTGTTAGTGATGCCAGCTATCCCGCCTGAGCAGGAAACCGGGACAACTGGGCATCCATGTCCATGTGTCATCCAGTTTGCAGAATTATCAAAATTAACAAAATTGACGATGCTATGTCCTGCCCGAAGGAAACCAGGACTAACAGTCACGAGCATAGAACTGGTTCTCCTACCTAGAGCTAAGAAATACTGGCAGCTAGCTATCTTATGGCATAAATTGGAACAACAAAACCAAAAGCAAAGTCTAGTTCTGAACATTAGGTAACGTCTGAACCGGGATGCTTGTCCTCATCCACGGAATGCCTCCATCTTGTTGGGAATGAGTATGCTCGCGCGCAAGTCAGACATTGTTTCTTTGGCGGGGTTCTGGAGTGTGACGCAAAGAACATGTCAAGCCGCTGATCCATTCGCGTGAGGCGGAAGATTTGATCTTCCAGCATATTCCTCATCTCGAAGACGAGATTGAGGTATCCCCAGTCAACTGAAGGTGGCTTCTCCGGGCGGTGGCTATCCATGCACTCCTCGCTGGTGGCCGCTTTTGCTTCCTGCGTCTTGTGCTCCTCCACTTCCTTGGTGGGTTCGGGAGGAACCTCTTCTTCCACATAACAGGGGGAGTAAGGCTTCACTGCGCTGGTTGCATGAGGGTCGAGCGTGCTTCTTGCCGACTGTGGTTTGCTATCCGAGCCAAAGTTCGAGCTAGGATTCCAATTTTCCGGTACCATGAACAGGGTATGCTCAGGAGGGCTTTCCAGGCCTCCCTCCGGGATGAATTCCGCCACGTACGCCATTGGAGGCATGCGTGGTCTGTTCCTTCACCTCCTGGCTGCCATCGCCATGGCTTTCTCAAAGTTCTCCTTTCTCTTGCATCGCGACTCCGCCGTGTACCATGCCGCTCCCCTTCGTGGTTTCCCTCTGATTCGGGGCATGGTGAGGTTCCAGTGAATTATTCGGGTGCTTCCAACTGAAGTCGAGTTGCTCCTGAGAATTGGCAAGGTTGCCAAGTGCGACCACTGCTCCAGTGGAATGGGTGTGAGGCGGCTGCAGTTCTGGTTTGCCTGTGGAGCGGAGGCCTCCGGGAGCGACTCGCTTCTAGGTCTTACAACTTGAACATTGAGCGCAANCCATAACTATAACAATCACCATAACAACCATAGCCATTAAAGTCTGCTGGATAGTGCACTGGTGGCGAGTACCCTTCCCTTGCGCGAGGGGCCTCATCGTTTGAATGCACCTGCGCATAAACATGTTGAGTTATTGTCCTAGGTGATGTGAGCCGGTGGATGCATTAACTCTGTGTCTCGGCTCGCTCCCGCGTGGCACCATTGCACTCCGTGTCACCCCATCCAGGGAATGAAGATCGCTAGTAGCTAAGGATTGACACCAAGTGAGGATCTCTGGAGCTGGTGAGCCATGGCCTTCCCAGCAGAAGTGTTCCTCGCCCGTTTCAACTGCCTTGTTTGCTAGTTGATCTGCCACTTTATTTGCTTCTCGTTTCACGTGGGAGGTAGTGATGCTGAGATGCGGTTGTAGGTGGTGACTGAAGTCTGCTAGAAAGCCATAGAGTCTCCAGCTTGGTGATATTTTATCAGGGTTGCATCCGTGGAGGATTCTAGTGGCTAGCCTTATGATGAATTGCGAATCTCCTTCCAGGATTATCCTGTGGTAGCCTTTATCGATGGAGGTCTAGAGTCCTCGCAGGAGTCCTGTTAGCTCGGCTACATTGTTGGTTGTTTCTCCAAGGAATCCTGCATCCAGACCTAGGATTTCCCCATCTGAGTTCCTGAGCACTGCCCCATATCCTGCTGGTCCTGGGTTGCCTTTGGAGGCTCCATCAAAATTGACTTTGATGAAGTGTGCTGGAGAGGGAGTCCAGTTGGTAGGGCTGGTTGGTTGTCCCGTGTTGCTTCTTGGTTCTAGTTGGTTGCCTATTATGGGATGCCAGTTTTGAAGAATGCTCTGCTCCTCAGGGCTGCACTGTCGATCTTCCTCTGTCCAGGACTTGCTCCTGATTGTTTCTTTTATTTGGGATCTGATTTTTTCCCAAGTGGTTTCAGGTGGGGAGGATTGAGAGTGGAAAATTCGCTTGTTTCGTTCCTTCCAAATTTGCCAGAGGGTGAATCCCGATAGCAGTGTCCATATGATATTTAAAATGGGGTTGTTGAAGGAAATGTTGTCCCAGTTCTCAATTGTGAAATTGATGCTTCTTCTGTCCCGGTTGGATTTACGCATTAGTTGTGCCTCATAGTCCCAGATCCGTTGGCTATAATGACATCCGTTGAAGAGGTGTTCTTTATTTTCCTCCTGTTGGAAGCATAGAACGCAGAGAGAGGGTCTGATGAAGCCTCTCTTTCTTAGGTTATCCCATGTTAAGGCTCTGTTGTGCGCCACTAGCCAAAGAAAGGTAGAAACCTTAGGCCAGAGAGCGGTATTCCAAACTTTTCTCCAAATATGCTCCTTTTCTGATTCATGTTGGTTTCCTTGCAATGAATAAGCTTTTTTGATAGTGAATAGGCCAGCCATGGTGTATCCCCACCTCAGGATGTCTGGTCCCTCTCTATACAGTATTTTCCTGCTGGTGGCTTGAGATTGCCAACTCTGCAGATCGAGAGTTTTTGGGATCCCGAGCTCTTGATGTGAGACCTTCCATTGGCGCCACCGTTGCTGTGGAGTTTGTGTTGTCCAGAGATCTTTGACTTTTAGAGATGTGTTCTGGTGGAGGGCCCGTTTAAGGTCAGATAGTTCTTCCACTGTGTCCAATGGTTTGAGCTGCTGCCAAGAGTCTTGCCAGAACATGGCACTTCCTCCATCTCTTAGCTCCCAGAAGGCGTGGTTCTGAACCAGCGTGCGATTTTGCCAAGCTGTGTTCCAGATGTTAGAGCCTTGTATACGGTTGTTGTGTCGGATTAACTGATCTTCCGAAGTATGGGGGGCATATTTTCTTTTCCACAGTTGCGCCCAGGCTATTGTTGGATTTTTCAGCCATCTCCACCAGATTTTAGCTCCCATTACTTGATTCAGTTTTCTTGGATCACGGAGCTCCATTCCGCCTTGACTTTTTGGCGTGCAGAGCCTATCCCAGTTGACTAAAGCCCATTTCTTGTTTGGTTGATGACCTTGCCAGAGAAAGTTTCGCTGCAAGGTTCTAATGGCTTTGATGACTTTCTTGGGAGTCACCAGAGCGGTGAAGAGGTAGGTGGGTAAAGCTTGCAGAACTAATTTAAGGAGAACCAATCGGGAGGCAATATTGAGGGGTCTGAAATTCCAGTTGCGTAACCTATTTGAAATGGAGAGGAGGAGGCTGTCCCAGGAGATGGAGGTAGCCGCCACTCCAGTTAGTGGAACTCTGAGATAATTGGATGGAAGGGAGCTCCTGGGTATCCCCAGAAGTCTGGAAACATGACGATGGATAGAGGGTGGGGTGTTGAAGAAGTAGAGCTTGGACTTATCCAGGTTGAGCGACATGCCTGAGGCTTCAGTGAAGTCTGAGAGGATGGAGTTAAGCGTGGTAGCCTCCTGGACAGTGGGAGAGTTCAGAAGGAGGGTGTCATCTACGAATTGACTGTGTGAGGGTGTAGGATGAATGTTGTGCAGAGGTAGGCCTTTGAGGGAGCCTTCATTTACTGCTGCTTTGATGTAGCATCCCAAGCCTTCTGCTAAGAGTACAAATGGAAAAGGGGATAGGGGGTCCCCCTATCGGATTCCTCTGGATGGCAAGAAGGGTTCGATTGGTACACCATTGACTAGAATGGAGAAGAAGGTGGAGGAGATGAGATTCATGACCCAACTTACCCAACCCTGATCGAAGCCGAAGGAGTCTAGAACAACTCTAATATACTGCCAGCTGGCTCGGTCGAAAGCTTTTGAGAGGTCGTGTTTGATGAACATACCTGGAGTTATTGAAGTCTTGAGGGAGTGTATGATCTCATGAGCCAAGATGACGCTGTCCATGATTTGTCTTCCTTCTACGTACCCTGACTGTTCCTTGGAGATGACGAATGGCAGGATGGTCTTGAGCCTAGTGACGATGACCTTCGTTATAATTTTATATATGACGTTGCACAGGGATATAGGTCTGAACTGTTTAGGATTGGTGACTCTTTCTTCTTTCGGAATGAGAGTGAGTAAGGTGGCATTAAGAGCTGGCAGTACCAGGCCTAAAGCTCTTGACTCCTCTACCACTTCCCACACTTCCTGTCTGACCAAATCCCAGCAATGGTGGAAGAAAGCATGGTTGGAAGGCATGACAAGGTGTTTTGCCTTAAGGGACTATGCGTCCAAATCAAAGGCTAAGATCACAATTTTTCAGTTAAGAGGCAGTGCCTTGAACTGGTGGGGCAACTTGGAAAGACAACTACACCTCACCCCAGATACAGTATCTTGGGAAATTTTCGACGAGAGGTTCCAAAGGAAATATCTACCATATTACTACGAGGAGCAACAGGTAGGGGCATTTCATGCCTTAGTACAAGGAAACAAAACTGTAGAAGAATATGAGATCAGGTTTATGGAACTGGTCAAATACGTTTCGTATATGGACAGTGACCAACGACAGGCAGAGCGCTTTGTTTATGGATTGAACCCGAAGATAAGAGCTATGGTACGGATGTGGAAACCGTCTTCAGTAGCGGAGGTGGTGGAAAATGCGCGTTACGTGGAAGAACACATGAACCTAACCGGGGGTACAAGACCGACATTTCCGCATCGCCCTGAATTCGTAGGAAAGACCCCAAGGACATTTCCTAGGGGAGGGGGCTCAAGGCCACCACCATACGGTAACAGGGTCGTGCCAAGGACAGTATCTGCAAGGATATCAATGGCAACTAGTGCAACATCTCGTTCATCGCCAACGGTGCAGACAGGTCCACGACCATCTCAAGGAACAGCTAGTAGAGGCAGGGGTCCCAGGGGAAGGAACTCATTTCAGAGGCAATCACATAACATTGCACCGGTTGAATCTCGTATTACCTGTTGGAGATGCGAAGGACCCCATTACCAACGAGACTACCCAGAGTTACAATCAGGGTTTGTGCATAAAGAAGGAAAGGCACCGATGGGGAGGTCAAGTAGCAACCACCAGATTTACGCAGCGGTTAATAACCGCCAGCCGAACATCAATCCACCGTAGCGGAGTCATCAGGTATGCTAAATCATGTCAATGTTAAGATTTTGTTTGATTCTGGTGCGACCGATAGTTTCATTTCACCATCTGCATTAGAAAAGAGTGGGCTGGCAGCCTACGAGCACGATGACTTTAAACAAGTCGAGATGGCTTCGGGGGAAAAACAAGCAGTAGGACCTAGTGTCGATAATTGTATAGTAGACTTGGGAGTGTGTACTACCAGGTTGAAGGTATACGTCACTGCTCTTGGGGAATATGACCTAATCATTGGAATGGATTGGTTAGCAACTCATCGATATTTGGTAGATTGTTTTGCAAAAAGGGTGCTTTGTGTCAATGATGAAGGAAAACCGGTAGAGATCTAGGGTGTACAGAGAAAAGTGTCATTACTCTTTATATCAACTATGAAGGTCAAGCGATGCTTGAGATAAGGGTGTCGACTTTATGTAGTGGAAGCAGTGAATGAAAGGAAGGGACCCTCATTGGGTCAGTACCCGGTATTGTTAGAATTTCAGGATGTTTTTCCGAACGAGTTACCAGGGTTACCTCCTGAGAGGGAGCTTGATTTTACTATTGAGCTAAAACCTGGTGCAGAACCAATATCTAAGACTCCATATCGGATGGCGGTGCCAGAACTTTGTGAATTGCAAATGCAGTTGAAGGAGTTACTAGACTTAGGGCTAGTAAGGCCTAGTGTCTCACCTTGGGGCGCACCAGTAATTTTTGTAAAGAAGAAGGATGGATCCTTACGACTGCGTATAGACTACAGGGACTTGAACCGTGCTACAGTGAAAAATAGGTACCCGATGCCGCGAATAGATGACCTCTTCGATCAAATGAAAGGAGCAATGGTATTCTCAAAGATCAATTTGCGATCAGGGCATCATCAGTTAAGGATTAAGGAAGGTGATATCCCAAAAACTACCTTTCGAACTCGGTTTGGACATTACGAGTTTGTTGTAGTACCTTTCGGATTGACCAATGTGCCAGCAGTATTCATGAGCCTCATGAACGGCGTATTCCGGAAGTACTTAGATCGATTTGTACAAGTTTTTCTAGATGACATTCTCATCTATTCCAAGAATGAAAGAGAACACGAGGAACACTTGCAAATAGTGTTGTCTTGCCTTAGAGAGAACAAATTGTATGGGAAGCTGTCGAAGTGTTCCTTCTTCCAGAAAGAGATCCACTATTTAGGTCATATCATTTCCTACGAAGGAATCTCTATGGACCCAGAAAAGGTAAAGGCCATTATGGAATGGCCAGTGCCGAAAAATTCCCATGAGGTGAGAAGCTTCATGGGGCTGGCGGGTTATTATCGGAGATTTGTGGAAGGATTCTCAAGGATAGAGAAACCCATCACCACTTTGCAACGCAAGGGGGTCAGGTATGAATGGACAGAAGAATGTGATAGTGCATTCATTGAACTTAAGAGGTTACTAACTAGTGCATCAATTCTACGAGTGTCGGATATGGAAAAGGACTTCATGGTCTGCATGGATGCCTCGAAATAGGGGTTGGGGGGCGTGCTAATGCAGGATGGAGGAGTGATAGCTTATGCATCAAGAAAGTTGAAGAAGCACGAAGAGTTATACGCGACTCATGATTTAGAGTTAGTAGCTGTAATGCTAGCTCTGAAACTTTAGAGGCACTATCTTGTGGGGCGAAACTTTGAGCTCAAAATGGACCATCAAAGTTTAAAACATCTCTTCACTCAAATAGATCTGAATGCTAGGAAAAGGTGATGGAGTGAGTTTATGAGTGAGTACGATTTTGGTATTTCATATATAAAGGGAAAGGAAAATGTGGTCGTAGATGCCTTGAGTAGGAGACCACATATCTTCTCCTTGGTAACCTTAAAGGTCAATCTGAGGGAACATGTGTTGACACAACTCCCAGGAGACAGTTGGTATTTAAAGGTTACTTCAAACCTCCAGAGTGGGAGGCAGTTAGTTCCAAAGTATGAAGGATATAGTCTGGAAATAGACGGACTGTTAAGATATCGAGGAAGGATGTACATCCCTGAGAAAGGGGATATTCGAAGCATCATACTGAAGTAATTCCATAGAGCACTATATTGTGCACATCCGGGTGTGAAGAATATGTACGCAGATATGAAGAAGCTCTTCTTTTGGGTAGGCATGAAGCGTGATGTAGTCAATTTCATCGCCAGATGCCTAGAGTGTCAACAAGTGAAAGCTGACCACCATCACCCGGCAGGCCTCCTACAACCACATGATGTCCCTATGTTGAAGTGGGAAGTCATCTCTATGGATTTCGTTGTAGGGTTGGCGCTCACATCTCATAGACACAATGCCATTCTTGTGATAGTGGATAAGTTAAACAAGAGTGCTCAGTTTATTCTGGTTAGAGACACTTACGATGTCACTGATGTGGCACGTGTGTTTGTAAGAGAGGTTATCCGTTTGCACGGGATACCTAAGAAGATCATTTCAGATAGGGACTCCAGATTCACTTCTAGGTTTTGGACAAGTTTACAGTCAGCATTGGAGACTCAGTTGAACTTAAGCACAACTTATCATCCTGAAACAGATGGGAAAACTGAGAGAGTAAATCAAGTCATGGAATACATGCTTAGGATGTACGTAATGGATAATCAAACCCAGTGGGAGAAGCACCTACCTTTGGTAGAGTTTGCCTACAATAACAGTTATCATAGCTCCATTGGAATGCCACCCTACGAAGATTTGTATGGGAGGTCATGCAGAACACCATTAAGTTGGGATAGACTAGAATATCGAGTAACAGTTGGGCCAGAATTGATTCAAGAAATGGAGGAACAAGTGATTCAGATTAGACAGAGACTAAAGGAAGCATAGGATAGGCATAAAAGCTATGCAGATGCACACAGGACCGACCGAAGTTATGATGTCGGAGACCAGGTTTTCATTCGTATCAGACCTAATAAGAGTACCATATGGTTTAGGAAGGGGACAAAGTTGTCACCTCAGTTTATAGGGCCAATCAGGATCCAAGAGAAAATTGGACCTATTGCCTATCGTCTCGTACTCCCACCCCACTTGCATAAAACTCATAATGTATTTCATGTATCTGTTTTATGTCATTATATTGCTGATGAATCACATAAACTAAATTGGAAGGAATTGCAGGTATCGGACGTGGGAACCCTCACGGTAAAACCATTACGCATATTGGACCGTAGATTCCGACAGCTCAGGAACCGTCTAGTAGACCAAGTTAAGGTCTAGTGGGACAAGTATAGTCCAGGATCTGCTACTTGGGAAGATACTGAGACAGTACGGCGAGACTATCCCTCACTATTTTGACCACCTCGAGAACATGTTTCTCGAAGGTGGGGTGTATGTAACACCACCTTTTGACTTAGACAGCCAGGATCACCTGAGGCCTATATACTTCATTTTCTAGTCACAGTGAAACTATTAAGTGATACACTTAAACTTTAAAATTTATGAACTTTTATGAATGTTTAAATGTTAATGATGATGATGTCTATGATGAGATCTACTGCGTGCATGTGAATTTTATGAATGATTAAATGTTATTGATGATGATGTATGTAATGCGAGCTATTATGTGAATGTAAACTTTATGAATGATTAAATGTTAATGATGATGATGTATGTAATGTGATCTATTATGTGAATGTAAAATTTACGAATGTTTAAATGTTACTGATGATGATGTATATGATGCGAGATATTGTGAGAAAGTGAAATTAATGAATGTTTAATTACTATTAGAATGATGTCAGATACGATGAAATCTATTTTGGGTAAATGATAATCTTGTGAATGGGTGACGAGTTTGAATTATGGGATATTATGAAATCTAATTCTAATGAGAAAAACTTGATGTTAATGTATCGGTACAGGGATACCAAAATGAAATGATGATAGTATGCAATTATATGATGATAATGCATAGAAATGTATGAGTTTGTGTTACAGACTAATCTGCAGGTTATGGGCTATGAAATAGCCAAGAGATAATGATGATGAAAGTGGATATCAAGACCACTAACCGAGAAACATTATGGTATGAATAATGTAT